>PVHX01010732.1:0-68359 GCA_004024805.1 Geosciurus inauris | reverse complement strand
CTTTCCAGTTCCATCCATTTGCCTGCAAATGCCATAATTTTATTCTCTTTTATTGCTGAATAATATTCCATTGTGTATATGTACCACAGTTTCTTTATCCATTCATCTATTGAAGGACATCTGGGTTGCTTCCATAGTTTTGCAATTGTGAATTGTGCTGCTATAAACATTGAAGTGGCTGCTTTACTGTACTGTGCTGACAAACAGCTGTTTCTAGCTGAGCATAATGGCATGTGTCTACAAACCCAGCTGCTCAGGAGGCTGGAGGAAGAGGATTGCAAGTTTGAGGCCAACTTGGTCAATTTTGGGAGACACTGTCTCAAAATATAAACTAAAAAGAGCTGAGGATGTAGTTCAGTAGTAGAATGCCCCTGGGTTCAATCCCCAGTACTGAAAACAAACAAAAACAAACACACACAAACAGTTGTTTCTTTTGTTGTCAGAAATGAAACTGAATCACATCACTAGCCTCTTTTAAAACAAATTTTAATTTTGAGACAGGGTTTCACTGAGTTGCTTAGGGCCTCACTATGTTGCTGGGATTACAGCATCTTGGTGTGTACCACTATACCCAGCTATTTCAAGAACTCTTAAAAAGTAATGTTTTTGTACTGTAATTTGAATTGCCAAGCAAGTAGTAAACTAAATTGAGTGGTGTTGCTGGAGAAGAGGACTCTAAATTCCAACTGACTTTTACTATACTTCCTCAGCCTTAATAGTCCTTTTCTAAATAATATGATCACCTTTTCCTTCAAAGCACTAGAGTCTCTTTTTAGTTCTTTGGGGTTGTTTTTTTATTTAAAATATTTTTTAATTTTTTTTAAATGCATTTCAAGTCATAGTACATATATAGAGCTCAATTTTCCATCTCTCTGGTTGTAAACAAGATAGAGTCACACCATTTGTGTCTTCATACATGTACCTAGGGTAGTGATGCCCATCTCATTCAACCCTTTTTTGCTACTCCCATTCCCCCTCTCCTCCCCTACCTTCCAAATTTTTTAGTTGTAGATGGGCAAAATACCTTTATTTATTTATTTTTATGCGGTGCTGAAGATTGAACCTAGTGCCTCACTTACTCTACGCAAGTGCTCAACCACTGAGCTACGACCCCAGCCCCTCTTTGATTGCTTTTTTTTCTGAATTGTTTGAAATTTATCAATGACATCACTGAAAAATTTCCATTCTCTATGAGTTTACACTAGAAAAAGAGAATTCTTATCCCTCATCCCATATAGGTCTAGTGTAGGGTTGTGTCAGCTATATTCTATTGATTGCCTTGTTCTTAAGTATCCACTCAAAAGTTTTAAGTCTTTTTCTCTGGACTCCTTTAAAGACTTCTAGCTAGAGAAAATAATTCACTTCAGAAGTCATGTAGGAGGGGAGTAAATGCAATCCTTTCTTCTCAATTTTCTAACCATAAGGGGTAAATATTACCACATTTGCCAACAAGATTACTATAAAATCCTAGATGCTTATTCTGAGCACTTAGAAAACCCTATTGTTAACTGTTTATCAGGCTTCCATGTTGGTTTCTGATCATTAGAAAACATTACCCTGGCTTTGATGATGGTTGGCCGAGGATCCAAGATGCCTTGCATCTTTCTCAGTGCAGGCACAACGAAGAGATTACAGGTGACTACTGCTGATACAGGATTCCCTGAAAATCAACCAAACAGTTATTTATAGCACTTCACATAAAATTTTGCCACCATTGAACTGCAGCCCCAGCCCCTTTTATTTTTATTTTGAGACAGAATCTTGCTAATTTGCCCAAATTGTCCTCAAACTGCAATCCTCTTCCCTCAGCTTCAGGAGTAGCTGAGACTACAGGCATGTATAACCACACATGGCTGGAAGAGCAGATTTTTAAGGAGGATCCATTACATTACTCTGTTCCTCAAAAATAAATCACCAATGATTATAAAATTCCCATACTACTACTTTATATACAATTACTGTTAAGAAATGAATTTATCTTTATAAGAACAAGAACTAGAAGGAAAAAGAACAAAAAGTTGCAAATAGTGGTTATTTCTGGGTAGGTGGGGATTATTAATAACATTTCTTTGCTTATCTGTATTTCCTAAGTTTTTATAGAGAATGTGTTACTATAGCAATTTTAAAAAGCTAAAAAATAGCAAGTAAATATGCAAAACTTTTAAATTGTTTAAAATGTGTTAAGATTAGTGACAATCTTTAAATATATGCCCTCAAGGAAAGTAGAAATATACTTTAGAAATTGAAAATCCACAGAGGGGTTGCGTGTATAGCTTAGTGGTAGAGTGCTTGCCTAGCATGTGTGAAGCCCAAGAGTTCTATCCCCCTGCACTGCAAAAGAGAAAGAAAAAATGTTTTTTTTTTTTTGAAATTCTTGTAAACTGAACCACTGCTCTTTCTGGAATCTAAACAAGTGAGTTGCTGCTGCCCTCTTTTGGTTCATTCAGGCTAAGCAGAGAAAATTTCAAATAAAAGTAGCAACTTGAAGATAGGGTTGATTTCTTTCTTTCTTTTTAAAAATATTTTTTATAGTTATAGATGGACACAATATCTTTATTTTATTTATTTATTTTTATGTGGTGCCTCATGCATGCTAGGCAAGCACTCTACCACTGAGCCACAACCCCAGCCCTGGGTTGATTTATTTCTTTGGCAGATCATCAACACTTTATTAGTAATGATAAAAAAGTTTCTCACAATAACATTATTATACTATCACTGATGCTCTGTAGGTTAAGTCAAGACTTCAGTAGACAAAGTAAATAGTCTCCACCAGGCAAAATGAAACTTGGAAGAGGAGTCCATTTATTTTATCTAATGGTTTTCAGAGTAATCAAGGGAATATTAAAGGCCCTATAGAATTTCTTTCCATAGATATATAGTGAAAAAATAATTAAAAAATTGATTTTGAAAGTCCATGTAAACTGAATCACTTTGTTTTTTCTACAATCTGAACTTGTGAGTTTCTACTCACATGGGAGTAAGTGTGGTGATGGTAATGTCAGAATTAAGATGTGAGAGATCTGGCTAAGATATACCAGCATTGGCCTTTCCTCTCTTTCCCACCAACTCAAATCTGGCAAAGACCAGAGGCTTTTTTTTTTTTTAATGTGTTTATTTTTTGTGGTGTTGGGGATGGATCTCAGGATCTCCTGCATGTTACGCAAGTGTTCTATGACTGAGTGATATAACCTAGCCCTAGTTTTGTATTTTTTAATTTAGTATTTGCACAGGTGACAAGCAAAATAATTGTAGTTGTGAGAGGTGATTATACTGCTCATTTTGATCAATGTCCTGTAAGGAAAAGGCAGGAAAAAGCTCTAATGACAGCTAACACTTGATTATTATCTTAGGGTATGTGCTTTGGAAGACATGCTCTGGTTAGACTTTCACATCAACCTGTGATGTGGACATTAGTCCCATTTTATAGGTAAATAGCCTCAGAGAAGGTTAAGTGATTTTTAGTTAGTAAATCTGGGATTTGGATCCAGGACTTTTAGATTCCAAATTGAGTGATTTGATTGGGGACTGGTCAAATGAGAAGTCCATGAAAGTTTTGGTTGTGTTTTTCAGAAAAAGCAGAGAATAATTTCAATGATTCTTACCTGGTAATGCAAAAATAATTTTTCTTACACCATCAATATCCAAAGTTGCAAATGTTGTTGGCAGGCTAGAGTAAAAAAGAGGTTACCTGTTAGTGATTGCTAAATAATATGACAGTAAATTAAGTGTTCAGTGTTTCTGTTATGCGGCAATCCATATAGATCACTTATCATGTAAAAACATGATAAGTGATCTATATGGATTGACAAAGAAACACTTTTCTGTGTTTTTACATCTATATACTCTGAAGTATTTCAGGAGCATTAAAAATTGTTATTAGCATCTTCTTTTCTCAAATAAACAAACTTCCTTGTTTTCTGAAGTTCACATTATTTTTCTTCTTGAGAGTCCATAGAAATATATTTCAAATACTGGAGTATCTATTTACCCACCCTTCTAGTCAATAACATCTATACTATTTTTGCTGGATATTTACAATAATCATTCTTTGTATCAGAAGATAACCTGATATGTCTAACAGCTGATTGTTCAAGGTATTTCTTATCCTTTAAAAACTATATTCAGCAGTACACATAAAGCCTCCTTCCTATCAAAGGAGCTTTTGAAATATTTAAGTAAATAAAATACCATGGCTAGAACAGAATTAAACAATAAATTAAAAATATCATCAAATTATACTTCCTCAATATTCTAACTTGAACTCTTACAGTGAGTGAAGGAGGGGTGAGTGGCATGGAGGAAGTGGGCAGTTGAGAACAGTGATATTTTAAAAAAATTAATTACCTTTATGTAGAATTTTAGCTATAAACCTCTTTATATTACTGAAAATTGATCAATGCAGAATCCCTAGAAAAGGCTGAAACTTCTATATGGGCAAAAATTTATCCTTTTAAGCACCCAAATTATTTTTATTTTTATAGGTTGATGGTTCAAAACTGAATCCCTCATTCATTACTTCCTGCAATAATGTGGTGACACTGGCATTTTTGACATCATTAATATAATCTATTCATAAGTTGATATAATACAGTGATGTTAGTTCACAATGATACTATGGGGTTGTTTTCACCTAGAAATCATAGCTGCATGGTGTTATTTCTATGGTTCTCATTTCTGTTTTATTACCCTAGTTTTTTTTCTGTCTTCCCTTAATGCCAGACTGTTATTTCAAACATTACAGCTGGCTTCAGGCATACAGGTCAAAGAGTAGTAGTAATAGTCACATTATTGGAATGATAATAGTGATAATATAAATTACTATTTTAAAGTAATATCTAAGTGTTACATCAACAATGTAAGTCTCACAATAATCCCAAGAGGTGACAATTATCATCCTATTTCATAGTTGAGAAACAAACTCAGAGATTATGCAATTTGGTCAAAAAATCACTTAGCTACTAAGTTGTGAAATAAAGAGTTGAACCAAGGTTGTTTTAACATTATGGTTCATAAATCTTTTGTGGGATGTTCTGTGAAGTGTTAGTACATGTCTTAGTGACCTCTATTTAGATCCTTTGAGACTTTTGTTTTGTTTACTTCTTGATTCTTTGTTGTGTTTTAGAAAAATTAGATTAGACTGTCATATTGATTTATGGATAAGAAATTTGGCAATGATCATTACTGTGTGATGAAAATAATTTCCAAAATGTACTCTTGATAATAGCTGTGCTCACTACAGATGACCATAAAAACAATGACTGGTAGATTGGGTTCATAATAATGCTTTTCTGAATATCTTTGTCTCTAAAATGACAAAGGTAATTATATTGGAATGCACTATATGTGGGAAGAACAAAGCTAAACTGTATTTGAGCTTTTTATGTTTCTTTTTCTTCTGCTAGTAACTAACAATTACCTTTAAGTTAATCTTTTCTCTAGACAAGTACAAAATTCTGACTAATTAAAGGAAGCCCACATAAACTTAAACCACTTTATTATAGCAAAGTAGCACCCAGGTAATAAGAGTAAGGAGGGAATGCACGACACTTCTTGCTTCTGGTGCATGTAAAGTAAATTTAAATTATGAGGCCACTCAAATCATCTTTTGCATCTTGCAGATAGGTAATGTGGTTTCTCTAAAGGTACTCACTTTAAAAAGATTCTATTTGCAAGGAAACATTTTGCTATTATGCATTATTAACCCAAGTGTCCTACTGCTAATCTGTGAGATTTCTGTTTAAGCTCTGGAAAGCTTTTTCCTTGGAATTCAACACTTATTGTTCATTCTGATCTCTTGAGATCAGAGTTTAACAACATTTATACAATGACTGAGGTCCCAAAGTAGTATGATTTTAGAGAGAATAAACATTAGGAACTGAAGAACTTCTAAAAGTGAAGCAAGTGGTAAATAATAAACTGGAAAAAGGTATGAAAATTATCATCATAGGGTTCTGTATTTTTAAGTAATAGATATTATGCAAATATTTCTATAGAGGTAAGGGCAAGTTATATCAGCTTCCTTCCTGCCACAAAAGGAAAAATTAATTCAGTTTTTGAGACTGATGAGAAGTACACTGACATGCTTTTGGGATGTGTTCTCTCTTTTAATCAAATTAATACTGTCTAAAGGAATGGGAGGTGCGGGAAAACCTAGCATAACAATATTTGCTTATGACAAAATATTATTCTTAATAAGAATGATACAAATCCCACAGTTTCAACAACAAAAGGGCTCTGTCAGCAATAGTCACACTGGGACACATTCAATAGGTAGCTATAGAAAGATATTGCCAAGAATTATAAGTCTCATCAAACTGTGGAAAAAGCTTCAGTGATAATCTTAACTGTATACTAAAATGATCAAATCATGGAGGTAAAGCCTGATCTCTGTCCAAGAATTGAAACAAGGTACCAATACATCAGGCATATTAGAAGGGCTGGCTTGATATTTAAAAGGCTTTGGGAATGTAATGATGCTTCCCATAGCTCACTGATAACAACTGGGAAGTCACTACTCCATTCTCTTTGGGCTTATATGAACATTCAACAACACATAATTCTAAACTAACACATCATTACTGTTGCCCTTGACAACTCAGAGGTGTGCTGAAATGCTCACCCCTATGCCGAGGTCTTTCAAGAGGGAATCAAAGGTTCATTGCGTAGCAAAGCTCTGAACAGGCAGACTATGCTTGAAGACATGGCTATACGTGTTTCACTAATACCAATGTTTGGCATTCTTTGAGGACTTACAATTAACTATAGAACTTTCTTCCATCTGTCCTTCCTTAGAGAATTATTAGATTCTAGGAAATATGAAAATATTGGTACGTGGTTATTTTTTTCTTCCTGAGAAACAGCAATAAACATTGTGAAATCCCACTTATGAAGTATTCTTGTGAAGGATATAGAAACTAGATCTAAATCTAATTAAATACTTAGATCTAACTTTCATCTATAGAATATATGGGAAACAGGAACATGTTACACTCAACCCATGGATGCAATCAGCCAAATCCATTCATCAGGACAAGTGATTCAGTTTCTCTAACAATTCAATAGCATAACCAAAAGAGAGAAAAATGTCAAGGAGGAGTAAATATTCTCATTTAATAGAGATGACTTAACAAATAAATACAAGGAATGGAACTTACTTGAACCCCGATTCAAATGAAACAATTATAAAAAGGCATTCTTTTTCTTGACATTTGGGAGAAATTTGAATATGATCAGGATATTAGGTGCTATTAAAGTATTATTATTTATTTTGTTAGGTGAGATAATACTATTGTATTTATCTAAGAGAATGCTATTGTTGTTATTATTTGAGATGTGTACCAAAATGACATGATGTCTACCATCCCTCCCCAGCACTCCAGAAGAGAGGCAGGGTAGGGAAGATTAATAAAACAATTATAGACAAACACTGATAGGTACTGAAGCTGGGTGATGGGTACTTTCTTGTTTTATGTACTTTCTTCTTTTATGTATATTTGAGAATTTTCATACTAGACTTTAAAAAAAGAGGATAAAGTAGTTTGGGGAGAAAGAAAAAGAGGAATAAACTGGTTATAGGAATTAAAAAGATAAACCTGCTTTGCTTTGTTTATATCAAATTCACTGATTCATAAGGAAGATGAATATTTGAAATAGGAGCTGCACTTATGCAAAGTGTTTTAGTACTGTGATATTTCTTTTATTAGCACAGTTAAGCTATAATAGAAAATGTAAAAAGAAAACAATTAAAACTTGATCAGTTAAAGCAATCTGAATCAACCCCAGAGATAAGATGATTTTCATACCCTGGTTTCATAAAAACCCTGCCAAAATGGATCTGAGCATGAAGATCAATGTCCAGCACCTGCTTGAGATAGTCCTGCAAACATCAAAAAACAATCACTTACTTTCAAACATTTTAATGTCAGATTTTCAACATTTTAATGAAAATAAAATGAATTTATGAGATTGTAAAGAAATATCTTTTTATTTTAGTGATGTTGATTTACTTAACACAACTTAATGATTTTAATCCTTATTTGTCCATTCAATCATTCAGTACGTATTTGTTGAGTGTCTGGTATATGCTGGGTACCAATCTAGGTGCATGAGGATATAGCTTTGAACAAAAGAGAAAATGTCTCTACCTTCATAGAAATTACATTCTAGTAATATCCTTACTTGATGGATTATTGTCTCTTTTCAGACAAATTTTATGCCTGAGAAAGGCTGTTAACAAATGTCTTATGAAGTTGTACCTAGGCAGGGAAGCCACATCTATATGTCCCACTCTGTTCTTCTGAATGGACTTCAAACAATATAGTTTCCTTGAAGAGAGACTTGAACATTTGCTCACTGATTACCAAATCTAAATAAGCCAACTAAAATGAAAAACAGAAGCAAACTGTGAAACAGATATTCTGCTAACAACTCCCGCCCCCGCTGTTGTTATGACAACCCAGAATGATTTGACAAAACCTGATCTTTGGAAATGAAAGGTAACACTGCCCTGTAGTTGGCTTTGTAGATAAAGAAAAAAATTATAGTCCTTAAAATTTCTCTTAAGTAATACAACCTCTAGATCTATTACTGAATTTCTTCTCAGTAGATTAGAGTGTCTACCAACTTGCCAAAGTTTTTAGTGTTTTATAAGCTATGAGACACTTTTATTTTAAAAATCTGTTCCCTCCATAGCTTTAGCCAACATCATCTCGTGGATATTGAAACAGGTGCCCTTGCTAACAGCCTCACTCTCCCCAGATTCATTCTCCACCTCCTCAGGAGTAAGAGAGATCCTTTGAGACAAATCTGAACGAATCACTCTATAATACTCCAATAATTTCCTGGTTTTTAGAAAAGGCCTCATTGTTTAAATATCCAGGAATTCCTGTATTTTCTAGCCCTTGTTACCAATTATGGTTCTTTTCTGTCAACTCTGTTCCCACTCAAGCACATTCTCCTCTCTCAATTCGTCTCCCATTCAAGCTCTCTCACCTCCATTCTTTCAAAGTATTCTTCTTTCTACCTTGAATACTTTCTTCCTACCCATCATCTCTGTCTTAGTCATCTTCTCAGCCTCCTCTGAACTCCCAAGTAGTATGATAGAGTAATTCGTTTATTTTTATTTTGAGCTTATATTATTAGATGTAATAAATTTAGAATTGTTACATATTCCTGATGAACTGACTCATTTAAAATGACAAAATGTCCCTCCTAATATCTAATAATCCCCCCTTCTTTTTTATGGTGCTGGGAATTGAACCTAGAGCCTCAAACATTCTAGAAAAGTGCTCTACCACTGAGTTATACTCCCAGTATTCTTTTATTGTTGTTATGTTAATAATATGTTAATATTATGTATAGAAAATCTGAAGAGGCTCTGGATCATGATATATTTCTTCAAAATGCATTGAATTTATCCTGGCAGTTAGTTAAGGTAAACTCCATTTATATTCATATTATTAGGAACTGAGATAATTTGATGGTAGATTTCAGTTCCCGTGAAGGCTAGTTTATTTCTGATATGTCCTTATTCCTAGAGCAAAATCCTTCAAAGGTTTAAACTGATTTAAGTCTCAAAGTTTGTGGTAGGTTCTGAACTCCTAGGCTGATAAAAATTCTGCTTATTTCATTAACTTCTTAGCTACTCTTTTATGCTTGGCTTCATGTATGCATCATTACCCGCCACCTCCCAATTGGTTAGGAAATTAGTAAATTCTTTGAGGGAAAATATGGTGACCAGGCACAATGGCACACACTTGTAATCCCAGAGATTCAGGAAGCTAAGAGGTAGATTCCAAGTTTGAATCCTTAAGCAAATTAAGTGAGACCCTGTCTCAAAATAAAAATAAATTAAAAAATAAAATAAAAAGGGCTGGTGACATAGCTCAGTGATAGAGCAAAATCCTAGGTTCAAACCCCAGTGCCAATAAATAAATAGATGAATAAACAAATAAGGTGAAAGAATTCTAGTTTGATTTCTCTGTGGTTTACTTTTCTCTGAGATCTTGGTGTCTTGAATTCTTGCTGTCTTGGTTGTTCTTTTTTTTTTTTTTGGTACTGGGGATTGAACTCGGGTATGTTATGCCCAGATCATGGAGTCCTCAAAGACCACCAGGGAGACTGAGGCATGTATGTAAAAGCAAAGAGCCTTTATTTGGGCTTAAGCTGGGTCTCTCAGACTTCACCAATGCAGAGGGTCCGTGCAGAGAGCCCCAAACAATGGCTGAGCAGGTTTTTATAGGGGGAGGGGACAGGTGGTGGTAGTGGACTTGACGTATGCATCCCATCATTACACAAGCACCAATTACAATCGTACAGCACCTATGGTGACAATAGTGACCATTCAGAATTTGAGGGGTGTCTGTAACATTTGGTGGGACCCAATCATGGCTTTGGGGAATTTTTTGAAAATGACCAACTACAAGGTGAGTTTAAGTGACCCACGTGGGTTTTAGGCAGACTGAGACCTCAGGAATGCCAGGTATGTGATTTTTAACGTCTTTGTCTGCTCTGAGGGTGGTCCCAGAGTGGCTTCAGCCTTGAGCAATGTGTGTCTTTTCCCAGAACTAAAATCCAGGCCTACTAGTTTTTCTGGAGGGTCCAAAGCCTGTCATGGGGTTCATTTTAGCTTGGGTCTTTCAGGGTACTCAACCACTGAGCCACATCCCCAGCCCTACTTTGTGTTTTACATAGAGACAGGGTCTCATTGAGTTGCTTAGTGCCATTGCTGAGGCTGACTTTGAACTCACGATTCTCCTGTCTCAGCCTCCCAAAGTGCTGGGGTTACAGGCGTGTGCCACTGCCCCCGGTTTGGTTGTTCTTTTCAGACACCTGCCTTTTCTTTGTTTTCTTCTTTGACAAGTTTTCTACGGCTTTTATAGATGAACTTGGTTTAAATATGCTGTTTTATCATAGCAGATACAAAAATCTTCAGGTATTTCTCATGTGCTCTTACAGCACTATGCCCTTCTAACATTGTGCACATAGGTTCTACTGCTCTTGCCTATAGTTCCTTATTGGACTACAAAGTTTGTGAGCACAGGAACCCTTTCATTCATACACACACACACATATGTATACATATATGATGTGTATATATACACAATTATATATATATATATATATATATAAAACAATGTGTCCCTAGTGAATAGCACATACCTTTCATTCATTTGTTAGTTCAACAAACAGTTTTTAGTGCTTTTTATATATCAGGAATTCTGTGCTGAGGATTTAAGGGTAAACAAGGCAGACACAATCCCTGCTGCAAAGAGGTCATTATATTTTACTAGGTGTAGATAGACAATACCAAGTAAACCAACAGTAAAATAATTGCCATTTTTTTTATACATGATATGAAGTAAATAAGCAGGTGCTAGCATAGCAAATAAGGTGTGGGGTGGAGAACAAGGAAAGGCCATTTTAGAACAGATGGTGATATATTAGCTATTTTTGAAGGCTAAGAAGGATTCAGGCATGTGATGTGTGAAGGAAAGAGAACTCCAGAGTAAGGGAAGTATATATGAAGGCCTCTAAAGCAGTAAAAAGAGTGTGTCTAGAACTGAAAAGGCAACTGGAGGCAGTGAATGAGCAGGACAGAGGCATAAGCTGCAGCTGCTGAGACAGGCAGAGGTTATTTCTGCAGGGCCTTAGGTTATGACACAAAGTTTGAAAAGCAGATGCTTGCTAAATGAATGGGAGGAGTATTTAATTTGTCTTGAAAAAAAAAATCTTGTTTTCAAAAATTCTCTTTTTAGATCTTTTGGAATAGGAAGGAGTGCTTCATGTTCCTGGGGCAGAGGGAAAGTGTGTACCAGACATAGTGACACAGACTGAGGATCGGATTATTCTTAAATTTTTGTCTACTTATGGAAGCAGCAAGGATATTTTGCTATTCTGAAACCTGGCATTGGATGAGAAGAAGAAAAACAGATGAAGAAGCAAGGTCTTTTTTTTTTTTTTTTTTTTTTTAACTCAGGTAAGGACAAATACCAGTGTCAGAAAAGTTTTAAGACCTTAAAATGGACAAAAAAGATTGCTGGGTATTCAGTGCAACACAATCTTCCTGGTTGTCTTTGAGCTATTTTATAGCAATTATCTATAGAAAATTGATAGCAAATGCAATGGACTAAATGTACCCTCCCCCTCAATTCATATGCTGAGACCCTAATCCCAATATGATAGTAGGGCCTTTGGGAGATAATAAGGTCATGAGGGTGGAGCCCTCATAAATGGGATTAGTGTTCTTAGAAGAAGAGGCTAGAATTAGCTAGCTCTTTTTCTGCTACATGAAGATACAAAGAGAAGTCAGCTGTCTGCAGTCTGGAGGAGAACCCCACTTTACTGCCATCTTGATTTACAAATTTCCATGTTATAGAACTCTGAGAAATAAATATCTATTATTCAAGTCACCCATTTTATGGTATTTTGTTACAACAGCTTGAGCTACGAACCTAATGTTTACCCAAAGAAATATGCAAATGAACACTTTCTGATGAATATAATTGAATATGCCCCATGGGTATCAACCAGTTTTGCATCTATTAGCAAATTTATTTCAGAATTCCTGACTACCTGTATGTGTGTGTTCTTTGAATTCCCTTTTGAACTAGTTGTAATATCTTACTGGTTTCTATATTATAAAGTTAAATGTTTTACACATGTTCATTTTACATACGTATGAGGCACATAGTTTCATCTTTAAAAAAAATCATACTTCAATTTTGTACACTCCACTGAGATGCCCCACTGATTTATTTGATACGATCAGTGAATCTTCATTGCCAGATAAGTGCTTTTTTTGGGGGGAGGGGGTACAGGGATTGAACCTGGGCATTTTACCACTGAGCTACACCCCCAGTCCTTATCACTTTTTATTTTGAGACAAAGTTTTACTTCATTGCCCAGGTTGTCCTCAAACTCATGATCTTCCTATTTCAGCCTTTTCAGTTGCTGAGTTTATAGGTATGGGCCACAGCTACCGGCTTAGAGAAGTGCATTTTATGGGTTGCTTGAACTTGGAAATAACTTTTCTTGGTTCTTGGAGTGAATTCAAAAGAATAGTATAACTCTATAAGTTTGCTAACTTTCAGTTTTTCTATTTTGGCTTGGTCCTTTTTTTGTTTCTGTGCACATCCAAGAAAGTATTTCCGTATGTGACAGTGGTGATTGAAAATTTTGTTTTATGGCCTAAATATGTGGTGATCTCTGTAAGTGGATAATATAAAGCTATCCTTTTTTTTTTTTTGTACTGAAGATTGAACTCAGGGGCACTCGACCACTGAGCCACATCCCCAGCCCTATTTTGTGTTTTATGTAAAGACAGGGTCTCACTGAGTTGCTTAGCGCCTCACCATTGCTGAGACTGGCTTTGAACTCATGATTCTCCTGTCTCAGCCTCCCTAAGTATTGGGATTACAGGCTTACACCACCACGCCTGGCTACAAAGCTATTCTTAGTAGAAGAATGATTTGGTTTATTAGTCTTTCTTGTTTATTTCTGTTATTGACCATTTTGAGCCCAAATCAAGAATTCTGTACCTTCTAGGAAAAAAAATAGCTCTTAATTAGTTTAAAAATTAATTTATTAGTGGCTGAAATTGTAGAATTGAACTGATCATGTTCCTTATGTGTCTAGGTGTCTGTTATCCAGAAAAGCACTTATCTTACTGAGTGTCGGATGTTTTCCTGTTTCTGGGGGTATTCATAAATTAAATCATATTGTATCTTAAAAGTGCTCTGTTTTGATTGGCTTAGAGATAATAAAAGCTTATATAAATTGAATATTTAAAAAATTCCAGATAATAAAGAAACAACTTAGAGTATTCATTTATTTGTTTGTTTTTAAGAGATGGGGTCTAGCTATGTTGCCCATGTTGGCCTCAAACCCAAAGTTCAAGGGATTCTCCTGCCCCAGCCTAATGAGTAGTTAGGACTACAGGCACATGCCACTGCACCTGCAAGTTAAAAAATTTTAAATGTGCTCCACTGGGGGGGGCGGGGGGGGGCGGAGAAGATCCTACAATTTTAAGACTCCAAGTTCATTAAGTGAAGATAAATCTTTGGCAAATTAGACTATTGTAATAATTTTAGTTAATAAGAATCTCCCCAAAAGAAAGAAAACCCAGCCATATTCTTTTCTTTATCAATGTTAAATATAATAAAAAGTATGTATTTTATTTCAATTCAGTGTTTTCCCCCCAAATTATATAACTTTATATATCAAATGAACTAACAATATTCCTACATAGTATTTAAGATTATAAAAGTGTAAAACTGAGCCAGGCATGGTGGCATATACCTTAATCTCAGTGACTTGGAAGGCTGAGGCAGTAGGATCACAAGTTCTAGGCTAGCCTCTACAAGTTAGATCCTAAGCAACTTTGCAAGAGCCTATTTCAAAATAAAAAATAAAAAAGGGCATGACTGTGGCTCAGTGGTTTAAGCAACTCTGTTTTCCCTAAATCAAGGAAAAACTAAAGCTAAAACTGAGATCGATCAATGAAGGAAAATAATTATTCTGAGAAACTTAACTTCTTTAGTTATGTTTTTTGTTTGTTAGTTTGGGGGAATGGGAATTGAACCCAGGGGTACTCTATCACTGAGCTACATTCCTGTTTTTATAAAAAAATTTTAATTTTCAAAATTTTGAGATAGGGCCTTAAGTTGGAGTCTGACTTT
This sequence comes from Geosciurus inauris, assembly GCA_004024805.1. Taxonomy (NCBI): domain Eukaryota; kingdom Metazoa; phylum Chordata; class Mammalia; order Rodentia; family Sciuridae; genus Geosciurus; species Geosciurus inauris. The sequence continues at coordinate 53,678 of PVHX01010732.1, read as the reverse complement.
GACCTTGTGATTCTCCTGCCTCAGTCTCTCAAGTTGCTGGACTCTAAGCGTGTGCCACCACACCTGATGTAATTATGTTTTACAGTGTCAGTTTGAACATAATTTTCAAGATTTTTAAGTAAGCTAAAATCTTGAACTGATCCTTAATGAACAATCATCAGATAGCTTGACAGTTTCTAAGAATACTAGATCATTGATTACTAAGTATAATTTTAAGTTAATATGATTTTTAAAAATTGTACTTTGCTTCTTATTTTTATATGCTACAGAGAGGCAGTATCTTTGGTTTATATTAATGAATGTGTTTAACTTTGCTACAATAAGAATGTGTGTAAAGGATGTGTGTGGCTGTAGAAAATTGTATTCTGTGTGTTTACGAGATTTGCTAGTCTGCTAAAATGATTACATATGATTTCTCAACTATCAGTGTTTTCTCAAAGAAACAGAAATTAGTTTTCTTAAACATTATAATTAATATGAGTGGTTATAATTATATGAGGATTAATAATGACAGAGAAGTATAATTGTGTGTTCTTGTGTTTTTCAAGGGAAAATGATATTTTTTCTTTTTCTTGTTTTATTTATTTTTTAGTTGTATATGGACATGTAGCTTTATTTAACTTATTTATTTTTATGTGGTGCTGAGGATTGAACCCAGTGCCTCACACATGCTAGGCAAGTGCTCTACCACTGAGCTACAACTGCAGCCCTAATATTTTTTTCTTAAAATCAAGTTCCCAAAATTTTTGGTCTCAGGACCCCTTTACATGTTTTCAAATTAAAATTCATTAAGAGTCCCTAAGAATTTTTGTTTATGTGAGTTTTTTAACCTATCAATATTTACTGTATTAGAAGTTAAAACTAAGAAATTAAAAGATATTTGGTGGTTGATTGGAAAATAGCAATGATGAAGCCATTGAATATTAATAGAATTAACTTTTTGGGGGGTGGGTACTGGAGATTGAACTCAGGGGTGCTTAACTGGGGAACTGCATCCCCAGACCTTTTTAATTTTTTATTGTTGCTTAGGGTCTTGATTAATTGCTGAGGTTGGCAACTCGATCTTGTGGTTCTCCTGTTTTAGCCTCTCAAGTTGTCAGGATTAAACATGTGCACCTCTGTGCCCACCAAATAATACATTTTTAATACATTGTTGAAAATCTTTTTAATGTTTGTCTTAACATAAGTCTGCTAGGCTCCTGCCTGCTGCATTCAGTTTGATGAGATATCACACATCCTTTAACTGTTGGGAAAAACTACATTGTACACTCAAGAATGAAAAAGAATAAAAAGATCCCAAGGGCTCTAGTACTCTATTTGAAAATAAAGTGTCAGTTTTTACAGAATATAAAAGAGTAAAATCAAAAACAAAACTTTGGAAGTGATTTTTATTTGCCTTGGTTTATACCTCTAAAATGAAACTAAGAAATATAAGCAACAAATTGTAATAATATGAAGATTTTCAAATTGTTTGCTTTATGGAAAGTCTCTGGAGATTTGACAGTGTCCTCCTCCCTGTTTTGCTCTCAGAGGAAACAGTGAGCAAAACATTTATGAAATTGGGCTGGGGATTAGATGAAATTGGGCAGAGCACTTATCTAGCATGCATGAAGCTCTGCATTTGATCCCTGGCATTGCAAAAACAGAACACACACACTTTTATGAAATAGTTCCTTACTATATCCCAATAGTCTTACTTATTGGCTACAGTAGTAAATTAAATACAGTCATTGTTTTACTCTGATGCTTGTCTGAAGGCTATGATAAGCAAGTTAATAACCTGTGTCTTGGACAAGACAGATTCAGAGTGCTATTGAAAAGTGCTATCAAAGAATAGCCTCTTGGATACAGTTTCTGTATTGATAAATTTTGGATAACGTTTATTCCATACCAGTGGACTGAGTCAGGAATTCCAGAGCTCTTTTGTTTGTAAGCAGATGGTTTAATGAGAGTAAACTGCTAACCCAACATCTAGCAGAACAAGAAGACACAGGACTGAATGAAATGTAAGGAAGATTTTACTGTGTATATTTATTTGGGATATTGCTAATTAGTTTTGAGCATTTTGTGGCTGCCTGGCTCTAGATTTGAAAAACAAAGAAGGCTTAAATGGTCGATTAATACTCTTGTGTTCAAATTAGGCTAAATCTACAGAGATCAGTCCTTTTTTGTGTTCAATAATAATATTGGAGATATTTTGATCATATGGATGGTGGAGACAATGTTGGGAAAAAGTAAGAGACTTGGAAATGTGCAAAAAACATTACTGCTGTCCATCTGGGCATCCTTCCAGGAATTGGCATATTTCATTGTCTTTTAACTATTTTATCATTTTGTAGGTTGTGGAAAACTTATAGTAATGCATATGATTCTTTAGTTTTCAAAGCAAAAAGCAATTATTATTTAACTGAAAACTTTCAGTGTTGTATAAAGATGAAAACTCTGAAAAAGCTGTGTGAGGCAGGGTAAGAAGATCTTTGGGGAAGCAATGGTGGCAGAGTCATTTCTTCTTGGCAGGGAAGAGGACAGAATTCTGTGGGCTCTGCAGGCAGCAGGGGCCTCTCCTTCCACTCTGCTTAGCAGGTAATTTGCTGGGGTGGTGGCCAGATTTCAGAAGAGATGACTGTGAAATACACAGAAGGAAGCTGTCTGCCCTGAGGCTTCCAACCTTCCCACCATCCCAGTGCTGATAGCATGGCCCAAAGGAAAAAAGACCTGAGACTGAAGGGCACATAAAAACACTTTGGAAATATCCAGTGTAGACTAGTGACCAGATGTGTTCCCCTGCTGCTTTCATGTTGCTTAAGCCCTCCAGATTCCTTGGCATAATTCTTGGAGGAAGTGGGTCTCAGTTGTGGCTTAAATAAAATTTCCTGCCAGTTCTATTGCATAGGTGATTAGAGTACATTTGATCAAATTTCTTGCATACTTGAATTTTTACACATAACAAAGATTCATGTGTGTCTGCTACATAATGCCTCTGGATCTTTCCTTGATCTCCCTATCTTTTCAGTGACTGATTTTTAGACTCAGCTCCTGGGCTGAAGCAGATGTTCTATTTCTCATGCTTTTCTTTCTGCTACCAAAGCACAATGAATTTCTTTTGGGGAATATAACTGACAGGAATTTGCTGCATGTTTTACTTCTTTCTTTCTGGTTTTCCTATCATCTCATTCTAGTTCAGAAGGTAAGAAGGACAAGTATAAGCTCCTAGGGAATATTTTGGCAGGTCCAGGTCCTAAAACCTCTCTCCTAGTAAATTAAAGGTGTAGTCTAAGTATTTTACTATACAGAATATAACATAACTAGAACCAACATGCTTCATTTTGTTGGCCTTATTTATTTGTAGTTTATTTATAAGAAAATTCCTAGGATAACTGACATCTTTATTAACAATAATGAAGAAGGTTAGGTTCATAAGTGTTCTGTCCTTACTATAGTTGAGCCACAACTGCCAAGCCCATATGTGCTATAAACTTCTTGCTTCTCTAGAAGTACTAGAAAAGACAAACTTTAGGTCTGTCAAATAGGTATTGCCCCACAAATAAATTTATTAGGAATTAAGATAAATCATACATGAAACAGTCCCTGAAAATACAACTTTGTCATTTAAATAATCTGGGCTTCAGGATGTGCTCTTGTGATACTGAGAGCAATCTCATGGTAATGAAAATAGACATGTTGCAAATTAATTCTTATAGTCTGCAGCAACTGGCTCTATTTGGAGCTAAAGACATCTGGGAGATTTGGAGGAAAGACTAACCCAGCCATTTATCTGAGAACACTTACCCACACTTCAATATTCTCACTCCTGAATGTAATTTGAGATTGTAGTCTTGGACTGAGGTTCTTTTTCTTCTCTAGTTTTTGGTAGCAAGTGTTGTTCTCAAATACTCTAAAACTAAAGTTTGTGAATGGAAGGCAGAAATTCTCTGTTCAGGCTACTGAATTCTGACATTTGCTCTCAAAGCCAATGGTCTCAAATTCTGACATTTGCTCTCAAAGTTCACTGCCCAAAGAGGCAGATTATAAATTTAGGCAGTTTTGTAACAAGAGTAAAGAGGGACCAAGAACAATCATATATATGATAAATATATACTATATGTAAAATATACCTTAAAATAAATCATATTCTTGGAAAATATGAATCTTAGTAATATTGTTATTACCAGTTTAAGGTTAATATGAGATAAAAGAAAACTAGGGAAGGGATTATAGACTGGCAAAACCTTCTGTGATCTGAAATATTTTTCAGCCAAAACATAAGTTGGTTATTGTAGTAAAGAATATTTTACTTTAATAAAATTCAGGCTGGGTATGGTGGTGCATGCCCTTAATCCCAGCTACTTGGGAGGTTGAGGCAGGAGGATTACATGTTTGAGGCCCGCTTGGGCAACTTACAGAGACTCTGTCTCAGAATAAAATAAAAAGGGCTGAATATGTAGCTCAGCAAATATGAGGCCCTAGGTTCAATTCCCAGTATGAAGAAGTGCGGACAATTATTCATAGATCCAATAATCATTATAGCTAACACATTTCATTAAGATATATGAACTTGTGCTGGGGTTGTGGCTCAGTGGTACAGTGCTTGCCTGTGTGAGGCCCTGATTCAATCCTCAGCACCACATTAAAAAAATGAATAAAATAAAGCTATAAAAAAGTTATCTCATTAAAAAAAAGATACATAAACTTGGGCTGGGGCTGTGGCTCAGTGGTAGAATGCTCACCTCGCATGTGTGAGGCACTGGGTTTGATCCTCAGCACCACATAGAAGTAAATAAATAAAATAAAGGCATTATGTCCATCTATAACTAAAAAAAATATTTTTAAAAAAAGTTGTATAAACTTAATGACACTGAAATATTCAAATTGGGATTTTTGTAGGACTAAGCATATACCATGTACAAATATATTTAGTCCTAAGAAATCATATGTATTAGTGTGTTTACACATATATCTATTATATTATTATTATATAAAGAAGGGCAAAAGGAATGCCTAATTTTTTCTTTCTTTCACTGTTGGGAAGGTAAGCTAAAGGATCTGGTAAGGTCTGGAATATGTGGTGAGTGAGATGGTTGGCTCTGAGAGGTCATGTTTTAATTTCAGTGGAGGTCTGGGGACGTAGCTTAGAGGTTTATTAGCACATGCCTACTATGTATAGGCTCCAGGTTAAATACCTAGCACAAAAAAAAAAAAAGAAACCGAGCAGAAGAGAAGATACTGGAGCTTTACCTTGGGTATAAATATCATATAAAAATGAATCCTAATGTAGTAAAACTCATGATAACCAAACAAGTCTCCAAGGCAACAGAAAAATATAATTCTCAAAGTTTCAAGATTCTCTAGGCTGTTCCTGAGGTAAGCTCTCTGACCTAAGTGCACTGTATTCTTTTTATAGAGACAAGTAATTTCTGAAGGCCCCTGGGATTTTGGCTTTATGGGTGACTGGTTATGAATACCAGACCACAGTTAACCGACCATAGGTAAGGATGTTAAAGGGGATAGATCTTTATGAGCCCATTTTTCATACCTTTTCCCCCATGGATACACCCCCTGATGTGATGATGACATCAGCACGACTGATACCCTCATTCAAGGCATTGAGTAAGTCATCTGGGCTGGAAAAAATAAAGACAAATAAATTAATACACATGGAAATATTTTAGATATAGTGCCAACTTAAAACTGAACTACCTTATTCACTGAGTAGGCATTACCATGAGTAAAACAATAGATTTTGTATTGTGGGAAAAGGATCTTGTACGTGTTGAAGTAGTGATTACTGGTACTTTCACAGGGTTTTTGTCTCAGCAAGGCAGTTCAATGAGGGGAGGCAGTGAGGTGTTGTAGGATCTCTAACAGTTTGGGATTGTCTAGGAATATTCCAGTTTCAGTGCTGAAAGTCACATATCTTTGGAAATGTCCTAGCAAACCAGGACAGTTGGTCACCCTAAGTGCTGGAAAGATCTCAAAAAACTTATTAGAGAGAGTGACTTAAGTGAGGCCATGAAAAATGTACTGGATTTTGATAAATGGACAGGAGTTGGAAAGGACTTTGTATGAAAAATAGGAAAAGGCTTTGAAAGAAGATCTGTACTACCAAGAGCTCGAGCAGTGATTAAATCTGTTGTTATCTAGGTTGATATGGATGATGATCTGGCTGGAGTAATGGACTTGACTGGAAATTACTGGGTTAGATAGGATAAGGTATGATTTTGGAGGGCCCTCAAATTCAAGAATTAGGAGTTCATCTAACAGGAAATAGAGGGAGAATCCCTAGAAATATGAAGAGCCTGTAGGTATTTATTGGGAAAAGAAAAGGTAGAGGGGAAAAAAAAAAAGGACAAGGCAGGCAGAAGCTGTCTGAACTATTCTGAGAGGGTTAAAGGTGGGGATGAATATTAAGGATTGATATTAAGCACATTCTTGACTGTTAGCAGAAAAGGCAAATTCATCAGGCCCTTTGATGACATAGATGAAAGGCCTGGGGAAAAGAGATGAACAAAGATCAAGGTCCTCATTATTGCATGTTAGGAGGGTTGTAAAAAATCTCTATCTTGGGATTGATCAGGTGAAAATAAACAAAATCAGAACTTAAGGAGGGACTGGATGGCAGAGAGCAGCTGAAAGAAACTGTTAAGCCACTATCTTAAATCCACCAAAAGCTACCTAGCATTTCCCTTTAACTGATGGAATATAAAAAAAGTATCTTTGAGGACTACATATTCAGTCTCTGGTTTTTCTGAGAGCTTCTAAGATGGAGGAGAGGGTATTTCCCTTTATACTACTTTTTGTTCTTTTCTCTTTTCCCCCATAGATATATAACATGGACATCTGAAAAGGGAATAATACTGGCTTCTGGTTTTCTAGTTTCTGCTTTTAGTCCCTCTTGAGGCTGAGCTGTTTTTTTGCTCTTGTGTTCCATGAGATAACCCTCTATCCTCCCACAACCTGAAGTCTCTCTTTTGTTAAAGCTAGCTTCAGCAGGTTGTTTGTTAATTTGAAATCAAGTGATCTCTAAATGAGACAGCACGTTTTTCCAAATCTCTCATGACTGTGAAACTTAATGTCCTTTCACCTTACTACACTACTTGGTAAGAGAGGAAGAAGGAGCGTCAAGGACTACAGACGGTAAGAACTGTAACATGATATTATTTTACTTTTTTATTCAGGCATGAGAGGGGGGAAGAGGAACATAATATCTATCAAAGACACAATCTTTATAGGCTTTATGAGATAAGCTAGTTGGTAGGTGGTATAGCACAGAGATTAGTAGTGTGAACTCTAGAGTCAGGCTGCCTGAGCTTGAATCCTGGCACCACTACTTGCCTAGATGTCAAACCTTGGACAAGTTGCTTAACTTCTCTTTGCCTCAGTTTTCGCTCAGTAGGGATAATAAAATTGTTACAAGGACTAAATAGCATAATACACATAAAGCACTTGGAATAGTACCTTAAGCAAATTAAGTTTTAAAGAAAGCATAGTTGTTGCCATTACTATTGCAGTCGAACCAACAGAAGTTGTTATGGTTTAGATATGAGATATTCTCCAAAAGCTAAATGTGAGATAATACAAGAAAGTTTAGAGGTATAATAATTGGATGACAGCCTTAACCTAATGAGCACAATAATCCACTGATGAGGATTAACTGGGTGGTAACTGTAGGCAGGTAAGGTGTGGATGGACAAGGGGGGTCATTGGAGGCAGGCCTTTGGGGTATAAATTTTGCCTCTGGCGAACCAAGCTTAGTCTCTCTGCTTCCTGATTGTCATTCCTGAGCTGCTTTCCTCTTCCACATCCTTCCACCATGATGTTCTGTCTCCCTTTGGGCACAGAACCCTGGAGTTAGCTGTCTGTGGACTGAGATCTCTGAAACTGTGAGCGTCAAATAAACTTTTCCTCTTCTAAAATTTTCTGGTCAGGTCTTCTGGTCACAGCAGCAAAAAAGCTGACTAAAACAGAAGTTAAGCACATGCACATATACAGCAACCTGGTAAAATACTTTAGCATCTGGGCAGTTTTTATCTTGGAGAATATCTATGATTAACACAGAAGAAAATCTTAGATTGGGATGTAAATACATTCACAGAAGAACTTGTGCAAAGTCCAAAGGGCAAGGTAGGTTATGTCCAGCTTGAATAGTTTCACTTACTACAGGATATGAGTAAAATTTCCTTGTCCTTTAGAATGCCTGTCCAGGAGTATACTGTGGTTGTTCTGGCTCTGGGAAGCAACCTTCCAAGGAGAAGGGACAAAAGTAAAAGTTTGAAAAATGGCTCACAAAGGTCCAGCCTACCAACATAGGGCCCCTTTGGAGTCATTCAGTTAATTGCTTATGCAACCACAAAATTACTCATCTATTCCCTGAAAGTAAAATCTATGTAAAAAATTAGAAACTTAAAAAAAAAAAATCCCTGACATGGATTTCAAGTTAGCTGTGTGGGCAAATATCTAAGAAGAATTTTACTGAATAATGGGTATATTGAAAGTATTTTTGAGCCAAGTATTTTGAACATGTATCTCATTAATCCTTTTCATTTTGCTTTAGGGAAAAAGAAAGGTAAAATCAATATATTGTATTGACATACTATGTGATATACATGTGATGGGTTTCTGATGCCAAAGTTCTGGACTCCTTGCCTTGCTGGATCATATTATCACTGAATTGAACCCAGTGGATGAACTATGAAGTAAGTGGGATAAGCACTATGTAGACTGTAGTTCAGGTGAGTGGATAATGAATATTATCAACAAAATACAACTTTCTGCTCTTACAAAGAATTACCAATTTCATCAAACTCACAATGTATAATTTATAACATTGACTCTACAGGATTAGTGTAAAGCCAAAAGAAATAAAGAAGCAATGATATGCACATCACCAAGGTACTAATCTTTGTAGGTGGATAAAGTTTGGTTAGCTGATGATTGCAAATAAACATATTTTTCAGTGATTTTTAAAAATTCATTGTTTTCATATTATCCAGAAATTTTTTCCTATTTTATAAATCTGTTGAGTCATCAACTGTCCACATGTAATTTTCTAATTTGCAGAAATAAATTAGAAGGGATTTTGTTCATTATCCTTACTGTAATATACCATGTTTCAAAGAATATGGTCAGTGTAACTTTCTACTCTGCGGCCAGTAGATTAACAAAATCTTGACTCTGAAGTTGGAAAGGTCATTTTGTCCAGCATCACAGCTGGGCTTGTTATTTGGGTCCTGCTCTTCTCAGTTCTTATTTGCCTCTCTCTCTCATTCTACTTTCTGCTGCATACTCTGGTGTTTGAGAAGCTGGTCAAAGACCACCAACAGCTACAGATGCAGATATAACACTCAAGAGGATCTATAACATCATTTATGCTGCATACTAGATCTTCATTTATTACCTCATGGTAAGTCTGTGAAGTAAACTGAGTGTTATTATGTCCATTTTATAGAAAAGGAAAGTGATACTCAGAGAGGTAAAGTAGCATATTAAAATCTAGACAAAGCAGTAAGTGGCTGAACTGGTCAGAACTGCAACTTCCACCTCCTCATTGAATGTTTGTTTTATTCCGTCCCTAATCAGAAGTGATTGTGAATTTTTTTTGCAGGCATATGATATTTTTTTTTTAAATATTTTTTTTAGTTGTAGATGGACACAATATCTTTATTTTATTTATTTTTATGTGGTGCTGAGGATCGAACCCAGTGCCTCGCACATGCGAGGCAAGCCCTCTACCACTGCACTACAATCTCAGCCCCTGATATTTAATAAAAGGAAGATTCTCATGAGACTGGACCCTTGTGTAAGGCACCTTTTACCACTTGTGATCTTCTTTACCACTATGATGCCATGCATATGAGGTCCAAAGTGCCCTAGTAGCTTCTTGAACCCTTAGGGCAAATAGGACTCTCCATAAGTAAAAGAAAATACTGGGAATATAAGAAGCCAGAAACTGGAAGGTACAAGAATGAGCAGAACATTTAGTATAGCTCCTAATGAAATAAAAGCCTTGGATTTTTCAACAACAACAATAATGATAACAACACAAAAAACACTAATGGATATTCAATTTCAACATTAGAAGGGTATTTTAAAATAAAAAAACCCCAAGATTTTCAAATTTAGTAGATGAAGGTGAGTATAGTCTCTCCCGTGGAAAACTTGATTAGTGGCCTAGAAGATCAAGTGTTATATCTCTAAGGATTGTATAAAAATATAAAAAGATCAAAGTCATGCAGAAAATAATAAGAAACTTAGAGGACAGAGCAAGAGACTGATATAGGACAAACAGGAATAAGGAGAAAAAAAAGGGGGGAACAGGAAAATTTCATTTATTTGGAAAGAGCTGGACTTGAAGATTGAAAAGGTCTACTAAATCCAGGTAAGACTGAAAAAACACAAACCAAAGCATGTTCTGGTAAAATTTTGTAATTTCTAGAATAACTTTGAAATCTTAAAAGATGTCAGTAGAAAGATTGGTTAGTAACAAAGGAAAAATGATATTGGCCTTAGACTTCTTATCTATAATATCAAAAACTAGAAAATAGTAAATTAACATCAACATTTCTCTTAGAATAAAGGTGTGTAACCCCTAAACCCTGTACCCAGTCAGATGCCATTCACCAGTCAGGATGGAAGAATAATATTTATTAAAATGCAAACATTCATGTAACAAATCAAGTAATGTTTTAGAAAAATGATTGTAAATGAAAAAGTGAATCAAAATACAAATCCCAAGATAGAGGAAGATAGAAGGAGAGAAAACAGTGATGAAATACATACAGAGACACACATTCACTCATTTATAAAAATATATAGCTAAATCTAAATGGACAATGATTGAATAAACTGGGTAGTTATAATTATGTTTTAAATATGAATTCCTGAAGTTATAGAGATTTACTATAAAATAACAATTATAATAATACTCTAGAATTAAAAACATTATAAAACATTTAAATAAAGCATTATTCAGAATTACCTAAAAGTTGAGAGATGAAGAGGAGATGGAATGTAAAAGTTCTCTAAAGATACTGCCTTATTGATGCAGGGAGTGCACAGAAGAAATGAGTACATCTTGTGGGAGGGATACAGTCAGCACCTTCTTTTTATATAACAGTGAATAAATAAATATTCAATTATGAGTATCACTAATTGGAAGGAAAATATGAAGGGAATTAGAAGATATACTATAACTACCAAAATAATAAAGAGGATAAAAGGCAGCAAATAGCATCTGAATCTAACAAACAACAGAAAAGATAAGGTAGAGATAATAAAGTTGAGACCCCTGTGGGAGCCCAGGCCTGCCACTGAAGTCCAGGCCAAGGTCAGGCCTAGGACCACCCCTGCAGGCCTGTGTGAGAGCCCAGGCCCAGGACCACCCCTGCACAGAAGGGAGGTCCACACTGTCACTCCCTTCCTGTATGTATCCATCTTGGGAAACTGCAGCCATTGCCATAGCCCTCCCCATGTAGTAGCCTCCACCTTGGGACAACAGACAGGGCCTGGAGGCAGCGGCCTGCCACAGCTCAGCACACCACAGCGCTGCATATCTGATCAGTCAGCCCAAAGCCATTGTAAGTCCCACCCTTTTAGCCCCATCTCTGAAAGTGTTCACATTCATCTTGGGCCACCCCACAGCTATCTTGAGTTACCTCCACTACTGCCGCCACCATCTTTAGTTGCAGTAGCGTCCATCTGGGGACACCTGCTGGGGACTGGAAGTGAACTCCAAGGTGAGGTACAGGTAATCTGTAGGGTTACTACAAGATTATAGGATAGAAACCGCAATACCTCAGATCAGCACTGCAAGAAAGGAAGACACATAATCAACGTGAAAAAACAAGGGAAGAAAGTGGCCCAAACAAACTCCAAGGTGAGGTACAGGTAATCTGTAGGGTCACTACAAGATTATAGGATAGAAACGGCAATACTTCAGATCAGCACTGCAAGAAAGGAAGACACATAATCAACGTGAAAAAGCAAGGGAAGAAAGTGGCTCAAACAAACCAAGATACTACAATAATAGAATCCACTGACAACGCAGTTGATGAAATATCAGAGAAAGAATTCGGAATGTACATAATTAAAATGATCTGTGAATTAAAGAATGACTTAAGTGAGCAAAGACAGGTAAAAATTGATCATTCCAACAAAGAGAAAAGAGAGCAAATAAAGGCAACCATTGATCACATCAAAAAAGAGAAAAGGGAGCAAATACAGGTAGCAAAAGATTACTTCAAGAAAGAGCTACAGATTATGAAAAAAAAACCAATCAGAAATTCTTGAAATGAAGGAAACAATAAACCAAATTAAAAACTCAATAGAAAGCATCACCAACAGACTAGATCACTTGCAAGACAAAACTTCAGATAATGAAGACAAAATATACAATCTTGAAAATAAAGTTGACTACACAGTGAAGATGATAACAAACCATGAACAGAACATCCATGAATTATAGGATAACATCAAAAGACCAAATCTAAGATTTATCGGGATACAAAAAAGCACAGAGATACAAACCAAAGGAATGCACAATCTCTTCAATGAAATAATATCAGAAAATTTTCCAAACATGAAAAATGAATTAGAAAATCAAATACAAGAGGCTTATAGGACACCAAACGTACAGAACTACAACAGATCTATACCAAGGCACATTATAATGAAAATGCCTAGCATACAGAATGAGGACAGGATTTTTAAGGCCACAAGGGAGAGGAATCAGATTACATATAGGGGGAGACCAATTTGGATCTCAGCAGATTTTTCAACCCATACCCTAAAAGCCAGGAGATTCTGGAATAACATATGCCAAGCTCTGAAAGAAAATGGATGCCAATCGAGAATCTTATATCCAGCAAAATTAAGCTTCAGATTTGATGATGAAATAAAAATCTCCCATGATAAACAGAAGTGAAATGAATTTACAGAGAGAAAGCCTGAACTACAGAGCACTCTTGGCAAAATATTCCGTGAGGAGGAAATGATAACCAACAATGAAAATCTGCAAAGAGAGGAACTACACTAAAGGAAAGGCCAATCAAAGGAGAAACCAAGTCAAGTTAAAAACCAAAAATAAACCACAATGACTGGGATTATGAATCATATTTCAATAATAACCCTGAATGTGAATATTCTAAACTCATCAATCAAAAGACACAGACTAGGGGCTGGGGTTGTGGCTCAGTGGTACAGTGCTTGCCTAGCATGTGGGAGGCACTGGGTTCAATCCTCAGCACCACATAAAGATAAATAAATAAAATGAAGATATTGTGTCCATCTAAACTAAAAAAAAATTAAAAAAAGACACAGACTGACAGATTGGATCCAAAAAAAAAAAAAAAAGACCCAATAATATGTTGCCTTCAAGAGACTCATCTCACAGGAAAAGACATCCACAGACTGAAGGTGAAAGGGTGGGAAAAAACATCACTCACATGGACAACATGGACCATGTAAACACACAGGGGTTTCCATCCTCATATCAGATAAAGTGGACTTCAAACCAAAGTTAGTGAAAGGAGATAAAGAAGGTCATTTCACACTGCTTAAGGGAATCATATGTCAACAAGACATAATACTCATAAATATCTATGCCCCAAACAATGGGACATCTATGTACCCTTCTCAACTACAAGAATCAAATAGACCACAACACAATAATACTGGGTGACTTTAACACACTTCTCTCACCACTGGATAGATCTTCTAAACAAAAACTAAACAAAGAAACTATAGAACTTAATAAAACAATCAATAATTTAGACTTAACAGATATATCTAGAATATTCCATCCATCAATGAGCAAATACACTTTTTTTCTCAGCAGCACATGGATCCATCTCCAAAATAGATCATATGCTATGCCACGAAGCTAGTCTTAGCAAATACAAAAAAATAGAGATACTACCCTGCATTCTATCTGACCATAATGGAATAAAATTAGAACTCAATGACAGATTAAAAATAGAGACTACTCCAAACCTGGAGACTAAATAATATGCTATTGAATGACACATGGATAACAGAAGCCATCAGGGAGGACATAAAAAATTCTTAGAGGTAAACGATAACTCTGATACAACATATCAAAATCTCTGGGAAATTATGGAGGCAGTGTTAAGAGGAAAGTTCATCGCATTAAGTTCATTCATTAAAAGAAGAAGTGTCAACAAATAAATGACCTGACACTACATCTCAAAGCCCTAGAAAAAGAGGGACAAATCAACACCAAAAGAAGAAGACAGTAAATAATTAAAATCAGGGCTAAATCAATGAAATTGAAACCAAAGAAACAATTCAAAAAATTGACAAAACAAAAAGCCGGTTCTTTGAGAAAATAAATAAAATTGACAAACCCTAGCCACCCTAACGAAAAGGAGAGAGAAAACCCAAATTACTAAAATTCATAATGAAAAAGGAAATATCACAACAGACACTATTGAAATACACAGGATAATTAGAAACTATTTTGAAAATTTATACTCCAGTAAAACAGAAAACCCTGAAGACACAAATTTATAGAGGCATATGACCTACCCAAATTGAACCAGGAGGACATACACAACTTAAACGGATCAATTTTAAGCAAAGAAATAGAAGACACCATCAAAAGCCTACCAACCAAAAAAAGCCTGGGACCAGACGGATTCTCAGCGGAGTTCAACAAGACCTACAAAGAAGAATTAATATCAATACTTCTCAAATTATTCTATGAAATAGAAAAGGAGGGAACTCTTCCAAACTCATTCTTGGAGGCTAGTATCACCCTGATACCAAAACTAGACAGAGACACATCAAAGAAAAGAAAACTTCAGACCATACTTCATACAAGTATCTTTTTTTCCCCTTAAGCCAGGCCATTAATTTTCAACTTGGGAGATGGCTACCAACAAAAGTAACAACCTTCCTAGAATTCTAAGTCAGTCCCATGTCAGAGAAGTATAAACTTAATAGGTAGAAAAAAGAGAAAGGAGAAATATATCTCTAAATAAATGTATCAGAGAATGATTGTGGCTTTCTGAAAACTATACGTACTGATCAGTCTCTGTGAAGGAAGAATATAGTGTCTAGAGAGTATGCCATTTGTTTGCTTTGCAAATCAGCAAATCCGACTGCATGGGAGTGGGGGCTACTTCCTTAAGAGTTTTTTGCTTTTTAAAATTTGAATCTGCCTTAAATTACTATAATCCTGATTCTGGTATAAATTTCTTTTTGCTTTACCATGAAGTCTGCTGCAAAATTCAAAACCAAGACAGAACATTTACTCAAGTTTAGGATTTATAAATTTCAGATAGAGTATTCAGAATGCAAATGCATTTTTATTTTAAAATATTTAACATAAACACACAGATGGACAACTGCTGTTAATTAGTTTTCTGTTTCATCTGTTACACCAACTGTAAGCTGTATCATTTAAAGATGAGTGAAGATGACAGTTGAATGGTGAGAAAAGTTCTAGGATTTGTAGATTAAGGAGTGGCTAATGAGGCGTGGTGACACACATCTGTAATTCCAGATACTTGGGAGGCTGAAGCAGGAGGATCACAAGTTCAAGGCCAGCACCAACAGCTTAGCGAGACCCTGTCTCAAAATAATTAAAAAGGGCTGGGGGGTGTAGCTCAGTGGTAGAGCATCCTTGGGTCAATCCCCAGTACCAAAAAAGGAAGGGAAAAAAAAAAAAAAAAAAAAAAGCAACAGTGATAGTTAGTCATATGAAGGTAACAAAAAAAGAGAGTATGGTCCCAGCCTATAAATTACCCAGCTAGTATAACAACATTTGAAAAAAAATTTTAGAAAATGAATAAGCAAAGATAATATTGATTGAATTCAAATATATCAATTAAAATGATAAGACACAAAGAGAAATTATACAAATGGTGAGAGACAGAATGATCAGAATTGGCTTGGGACAATTTCTTGAAATTATTACTTTTAATGAGGTGAGGGTAGGAAAATAATTTCTAGAAGGTACAGCAATATCTAGAGGTTATTATTAGAAGAGACATAGAAATATCAACTATAAAATAGCATTTCTTAAGGATTAAGAAAGGCAACTATAATAGCCACTAAAAAACTCATATTGGGAAGAACCTCATCATTAAACATAAGTTTGTTAAGGAAGGAAGAACATTCTTTGTTAACCAGAAGAAAACAAGAGACTTTTGCTGATAAAATGATCAGGAAATAAATCTATTATTTTGATTCAAAAATTAAAACTTTGCATTTTTAGCAGAAAAGGGTGTTTATTCCATAAGGGAAGCAGGCAGTTTATACAGAAGAGAAATTAAATTAAAGTCTGATTTCTTTTTGATGATTAGAAAATTCCTACTTTAAGAACATTAGGTAAGCACTAAGAAACTAAGACACATTTGATTCAAAAATTGGAAATTGTAAGGCACTGGGCTTTGCCCAAGTAATCACCATACTGTTAAGTCTATCGTGGTAATTCTTGCTAAATGTGCTAGTTTTATAAGAACCCAATTTACTATCTCAGTACTTGTTAATCTTCTACTTCATGCTTTAATGTGAAGAGGCAGCTTCACAAATTGGCAGCATTGAGAACAAGCAATTCAAATCCAAAACACCAATCTATGACAGAGGCAAGGAAGTCTAGAATGATCTGAGTGGGGCAGGCTTTTGTTTTCCAGAAGGAGGATCCTTTTTTTAAAATTTACCAGTCTTTTAGGTATTGAAAGGCAAAGGACCAAGTCAGCATTTGGTAAGCTATATTACTAAGCTGTCTTAAAGCTGAGGTTACAAACACAAACAACTCAATAGTTAAATCAGCTTTAGGAATGGTTTAAACTCAATTAATGCTGAATTTTATTTTTTAAAAAGTTCTCAAGTGCATTCTATATATTTGGAGCACGATAACCGCTTGTTACATTAAAGAGGTAAATGTGTAAGATTTGAGCCTGAGCGAGAAGCTCCTCAATATTTAAAATAGCCTTCTAAACCATTTTAAATTACTCTTCTTTCTTTCCCCCAAGATCCTTTTCTTCGGAAATATGAAACAAATCTTTTCAGCCACAAAGCTTTTTCATTGTGTAATTTTTGGGGATTCATTTTTGTTAGGTTCAGAGACATCCAGATGGTGGAAACAAGGTATTAGGAAAAAACTGCTGGAGGAAAAGACAAGGAGACAGTCCTATCTCTGTTTAAAATAAATACCACTACCATGACAACTGAGGGCTTATCACTATTACAACTCCTGCCACAGGTTCAAATTTTAAAATGACCAATGGGGATAAAGTGGGCAGTGTATTTTTTTTTGGTACTAGAGATTGAACTCAGGGGTACTTGACCACTGAGCCACATCCCCAGCCCTATTTTGTGTTTTATGTAGAGACAGGGTCTCACTGAGTTGCTTAGTGCCTCGCCGTTGCTGAGGCTGGCTTTGAACTCACGATTCTCCTGTCTCAGCCTCCCAAAGTGCTGGGATTACAGGCTTGAGCCACCGCGCCCGGCTGGCAGTGTTTTAATTAGGTTTTCTAAAGTAACCAATGGGGGGAAATTGGAAAATATTCTAATCAGTTATCATATGGTAACCCATGGGAGAAAATGGAGTAAGGTCTTCAATCAGGTCTGTATAAGGAAGGGAAGGCCCCACAGTTCACGATGTAAGACCCTGATTTCCAGACATTGAGGCTTTGAGCCTTTCTGTTTTGCTAGGCCCACTTCACTCTACCTAACAGAGTGCTGTCTTCACCTTCAAGACTATACAAAGTAGCAATTTCTCAAAACAATTTTTTATCAGGGAGCAGGAAAAAAGGAGAAAAACAGCCAGGCATGGTAGTGCACGCCTGTAATCTCAGTGGCTCAGGAGGCTGAGACAGGAGGATCACAAGTTCAAAGGCAGCCTCAGCAATGGCAAGGTGCTAAGCAACTCAGTGAGACCCTATCTCTAAATAAAATATGTAATAGGGCTGAAGATGTGGTTCAGTGGTTGAGTGCCCCTGAGTTCAATCCCTGGTGCCAAAAGAAAAAAGAGAAGGTGGGGTGAGGGGATGGGGGAAGGAGGGGGAAAACAATCAGAGAAGCACATTATGTCCAAATGACCAATATCTTGAGTAAGTTTTGGCTACACTGGATTAGCTGGCACTTATAGCACTCTGTACTTATATATTTATCCAAACTTCCTTCTTTGTCTGTGACTCTTGCCCCTGCAGTAGTTCATGCTGCCTAGAAGGACAAAAACAGGCTAGTAGGTTACTGAACCAGTCACCAGAAAAAGAAAACTAGGACATCCATTGTCCTATATTCAAGGTAGCTAGAAATGGGCTGGCCCTTAAAAGAGTATAAACTTACATAAATCTGTGCCAATTTGGAATATCTGTGCTTTACTAGTTTCAGATTCAGGGCGGGGACATAAGATTTGGAAGTCATTAGCATAAAAAAACAGAAGGACAGAAAGCTAATGGTGAGCCATGAAGACTTATTCTTAGAATTAAGAGAAGAATTAAATAAGGAAGAAGAATTTCAAAGTCAGAAGAGAATAGATTGCAAATGGAGAACAGAGATGGGGAAAAAGTGTTGCTAGAGAGGGATATAAAATTGTGGCAAAGAGGCCTAACAGCTGGATTTTGTGGGCATTTTGTTTGTGTTTATAGATACCATTAACAAGGCATTGTTATTCAGATGAAGATAAATCAAAGCTGACGTTGTTCTGTGGTATATTGCCTTCACAATTTCTCTTAATTTACATTCTCTCTCTCTCTCTCTTTTGTGGGGCATGAACTCAGGGGTACTTACCCACTGAGCCACATCCCCAGCCCATTTTTGTATTTTATTTAGAGACAAGGTCTTGCTGAGTTGCTTAGGGCTGTGCTAAATTGCTGAGGCTGGGTTTGAACTCATGATCCTCTTGTCTTAGCTTCTGGAGCTGCTGGGATTCTATAGGCATATGCCACCATGCCTGGCTAATCTCTTCTTTTTTTTAAAATATTTTTTTAGTTGTAGGCAGACACAATAGCTTTGTTTTTATCTATCTATCTATCTATCTATCTATCTATCTATCTATCTATCTATCTATCTATTTATTTTTATGTGGTGCTGAGGATTGAACTCAGTGCCTCACCCGCGCTAGGTGAGTTACTCTACCACTGAGCCACAACCCCAGCCCCGCTAATCTACTAATCTCTTTTAAAAAAAATTTTTTTTTCTTGTTGTAGATGGACATATCTTTATTTTATTTATTTTTATGTGGTGCTGAAGATCGAACCCAGTGCCTCATGAATGCAAGGCAAGCGCTCTACCACTGAGCCACAATCCCAGACCTACTAATCTCTTTTTAATTCTACTTTCAAATCTGAGATTAAGTGCTGGAACTTTCTAAAATATTTTTACTATTAGGCTATAATTCGTTAGTGGTAGGATCTATGTTTATTTCACCTTTGTATCTTCAATATGAGTTGGCTTAGAATTCATGGTAAACACATGATTGAATTTATTACATCCTTGGTTCTTCCTGCAACCTGTGGATTAGCCACTTGGTATCAACTGGAAGCTTGTTAGAAATGCAAAATCTTAACTTATCCCAGATTTGTGAATCACAATCAGCATTTTCAATAAGATCTCCAGGTGATTCTCAGAGGAATCAATACTTCCTGGTGACTGACAAAACAGTGAATAAACAAACTGTATTGTTCTTATTTCCAGTCTGCCTCATCATACTCCATGTGATACATCCCAGTCCAATTATCTTTCTAAAATAATAGTTCACTATGTCATTTTTGCTTTTAAAAAAAAAGCTTCAAATTAGACTGAATTGAATAGTTCTGCTTGGATTACAAAGCCTTTCAAAATCTGGCCTCAAATTTTTACTACATTTATCTGCATTATGTTTCTACCAGAACTTCCTGTTCTAATCATTTGGACTGACTTGAGTAGCTACTTATTTCTTCTTCTTTATATTTATTTGTTTCTACTTCTCGATTTTTGATCATTCAGTGTTTCCTATTTGGATTAACATTTCATCTTTTCCCATCTAAATCTCATTCATACTTCTAGTTACAGGTAAAATTACACCTTCACAAGGCCTTTGACCACAGTGTTACTACTTTGCTGACTTACTTATATAATATCTTGTCTTCATGATGACAGCAGAGAATTGTGGACTGTTAGTCTCAAGAAATTTAGATTCCATTTCTTCCTCTGCCACTAACTAGTTGTGTAATGCTGGGCAAGTTATTTAAAATCTCTGAATTCCAAAATTTGTCTTTTTAAAGAAAAGAACTAGGAATCCCAACAGTATTATGTTCCTATATAGTATGTGAAAATATAACTTAGGAAATGTATTTTAATATACACATAATTATAAATGAGTGCTTTTTAAAAATACAGTTGTTAACTCTCAGGTATCTGAAGTACTACTTGTATAATCTTCACTGTACTATTAAATTATCCTCTTTTTAGATAAAACGTACAATAAATGAAAGCAAATTTTAGACCAACAATCTAAATATGTAATGCCTTACTCTTCTATTTTACATTGTCAAAATTACGGTTTAGACCAAGAACTGAGAGACTAAATCATATAGAATTTAAAAACCAGATTCTGTCCTTTTTAAATGACAAGAAGAGAACCGTCACTCTGTATCCATATCTGTCATAGCTTAGTCAGGGTTCTGTGCTTGCTGACATTCTTGAGCAATTTCTCTCCCCTGCTTTAAACACAGGGCAGACAGAGTTTCTCCTATGACCCTGCTTGTGTTCCTGAAGAGTTTCCTGCAGAGGTTTATATGTATCGTTTGTGTTCATTAGCAAAAGGTTATGAGAAAGAATGAAGAGGGAGGCAACCTACACAGAATATCAACAGGCTGTAGGGTAAATGTACCTTGTTTCCTTTCCTAAACTCGTAGCACAGATTTCCATTAAAATAGTTATAAATTCTTTCTTCCCACATTCCACCTCTGCATTCTAAACCATTCACCCTGGACCTCTTCAATATAGCATTCTCAGAGTGACAAACCTAGATTGGCATGTTGCTTAAAAAAATTGTTCTCAGTTTGACGTTAAGGCACTGCTGTCAAATAAAAGCGTAAACACTAGAGATTGGCACATTTCTCTGAATTGTCTATACTTGCTTATAGTTTGTTGCTGTTTATGGCTATATTCAAGGTATATCTTCCAGTTAAAATATAACAGCAACATTAATTATTAGGAAATGTTCATAACAAATCAACAGTGTGAATTCCACAAAATTAAATATTATCATACCAAAATAAGAACCTATAAATGGTGTTTGGCCTTTATAGAAAGATGTCAGTATAATGTAGTAACTTTAAAAAAATACAAGAGTGTAACAATAGGATTGAGAATGGATAGAATTATAGTCCAGAGCAATTTAGGGTAAAAAAAAAAGAAAAAGAAAGCTCCTTTTACCTTAGAATATTGCTTAGAGCTCATTAATGCACTTGGAGGCAGGGCCAGCACAATTGTTGGGTGGGAAACAACTGTACTAAATCTATTGAGTTTGTTTCCCACAGTTATGGACCTGCTTGCTTTATCTCTTTCTGCACTTTTAAAACTCTTAAATTCATCCTCTCTCTTTTCAAAAGTTGATGTTTGTGCTCTTCAAATCTGTATCTGCATCAGGATAAGTTTTAGGTGCTTGAAATTTATATAAAAGAACAGACTACTTCCTTTTCCTTGCAGTACGTCTTTTCTACTATCTTCCTAGGACTAGGGACCCTGATACTGTGTAACTTATTCGCTGGCTTCATCAGTATGGGCTCTGACTTGGCTGGTGATCTTCTTCAGAACTAAAAATCCAGGTAAATATCAAATGGTAAAGATTTAAGAATGATACTTGAAAATATATCAGACAACCTCTACTCTGATGTCCTCAGAAGAAAAATACCAGGAGGGAAGAAGATAACCAGAGCATACTTTGGGAAATGGTTAGGGCAGAGCCTCTTTAAAAGCACATTTGACCCTCAGAAAGCACTCTTCTTTAGAGAAGAATCCACGCATAACGACAATCCACGCATAGTGACAAGGTGGTGACAATCAAGAAAGCATGATTATGGGTGACAGATACATCATGGTATATATATCACTCATATTGATCTCCTAGTTTTGTCTATACCAGGATGATTCTTGAATAATACTAAATATCAAAAGCAAGTACAGTTCTAGTGAATTGGAAATAGTGTCTGGTGAAAAATGATTAAGCAGCAGAGTTGTGTTAGTAGTGGGATGCTTACAAAGCAGACTTAACTTTTGATCACATGTGAGACACCACTTGCTTTTGATCACATGTGAGATTCACAGAAATATTTGGGGGAATTTACCAGAGGGCTGAATTAATTTGATAGGTTGGGACAATATGCTCTTAAATATGGGCAAATATAGTCAATGTGCCTCTGTTTGTATATTTTAGTAGGTGAAGCTGGGAGAAACTTGGGTTACTTAAGGATACAAACATCAATATAAAAATCCTAGAAAGCAATTATTCTTAAACTTTCAAAAAATTAATAATGAAAATTTTGACCATCTCTCTTACTCTTCTCACCTGTTTTTCATGTATTTCTTGAAACCAGTGAAAGTGTGAATAGGAATAACACTATCAGTATTAGTTCTGATAGGTAACAGGCAGACAGACACAAGTGGTGGGAACATGAAGTTAAGGGAATAATTCTATAACCTTCTGTGCTGACCCTCTCATGCTTGCTCGCTGATTGATTGATTGATTGATTGATTGATTATAATGGAGATTGAACCCAGGGGTGCTTTACCACTGAGCTACATCCCCAGCCCTTTTTTATTTTTATTTTTGAGATAGTGTCTCAATAAGTTGGTTAAGGCCTTGCTAAATTGCTGAGATTAGAGGCATAGGCTACCACACCTGGCATACTTTCTTTTAAAAAGCAATTTACTGCACCCTGCCTGGCTTAAGTCAATAGGGTATGTTACATTAATTACCAAAAATCTGTTGTCTGAAGAAGAAATGCAGCTCTGAAATGAAATACAGAAGTATTCCTGAAAAGAGGGACTTTTGTGACCCTGTACAGACCATATTCCAGAACTCAGGGACATAAGGATAATTCCCCTTATAAAATTTGTCAGAATAGGTTCCAGTTAGAACTGGTATGCATGGGCTAAAGTGACTCAGAGTTGTCTTGGATCTTTGCCATGCACAGTGGAGGCTTGAAACTCTCAGGCAATATCACTGTCAGTCAAGTCAGAGAATGGACCTGGGTGGGACTCTCTGGAAACATACTTGGGATTCCCAGTAAAACTGGAGAGAAGAAAGGGCATGCTATCCCTCTTTCCTCTGAAAGAACTCACTCTCTTCCTTGAGAGTGTCCCCTTTTCACTTGTACTATTCTTTCTAATAAACTCATTCCTGCTACTCTGAGCCACTTTTCTGAAGTCTTTCTGGAGTGATAGCAAGAACCAGTAAGAGAGGGCAACTGTAGCTTCCTTGGCTCAGTGGCAGGCCCTTGCTCTTTAACAGTTTCCCTAACATAAAGCAAATACTATCAAAAATAAAAATCTCTGTACACCTAATACATTCATAGCCCAGTAAAGTATTATAATAGCATTTCAAGAAAATGTCTATTCCCAAAGGATATAAACACCTCTATTATTCTTTAGCTTCTGAAGAATGTGATCAGTGAAAAATTATAGTATTAGATTTGTTTCTTTGGCAGGAATTCTATCTAGTTAGTGTTTTAAAAGTTCATTTGTACAATGACAACTTTTCAAAATAAAATACTTACTTGTCTCCCACAATTCCCAAGTTGATTGTGGGGTAACCATGTTCCTGAATTGTTGCTAGGAGGGTTGAACGATTGCTGTCTCGAATCTTTCCTGGTAAGAGGTCATCTTCGGGATTTAGCAGCTAAAAGCCAAAAAACCACCACTAATTATTTTCTTAGAATAATGTTGCTTATTTCTAATGGAAAAATAAACAAAACTGAACAAAACAAGAGCCCCCAGATGTTTAGCACTCCTAGAACCTACAACAGTATCTGGCACGTAGAAGGCATATGCTCAAAGGATCTTTGAATAAATATTACAATACAAGTAAAGGAGGATGAGAACATGTTCTTAAACAATTTTAAAAAACACACAGAAATCTCCACTGTGTTGAACAGCAGGTCAAATATCACACCATCTTTGACTACAATTTGATAATGTTCTGGAGATACTGGGCCTTCCCAATAATTGGTTCAACTAAATTAAACAATTATCATTTTTCCTCCCAATATTATTTTCCAATATATCTTTGAATGAGAACATTTGAGGTAGACTGTGTGACATTATATTCTCAAGTCTGAAGAAAATGATCATTTATCTTTTTTTTTCCAAAAATTTTGATCTCTTTTCTGAAGCAGGATCAACAGTAATAAAGAAATTAAACCTATCTAAAGGAAACAGACATTTTGTCTCTGAGACAAACTTAAGTAATACTAAGCTACATATATTCATAATTCTATTACTCTGAAGTTAGTTGACCTTGAGATATTTAATATCTATTATTAGTATGTCTTGAAGAAAATTAGAAAATGCTATTCTATGGTAGGAAGTTCCAATAAGACAGAGCATATAATAGGAAGAGCTTCGGATTCAGACCCAAACTCTTTTTCTTAATTTTCTCATTTATAAAATAATTATAACAACTACCTTCATGGTACTTGTTAGCACTGAGATAATGAGTACTTGGTTTTTTTTTTTTCAGGTAAATATACAATACATATGATTCTTTTTCTTTCTTTATGATATATGACATTGAAAGGGCACCTATTTTCCTCCTAGTTCTTTTCATACTGTTATTCTTAGATGCTAATACACATGGAATTAGTTTACAATGTGAATATAGACTATTATATTATAAAATACTTAAGGAAGGAGGTCCTTAACACACAGACACATACACAAAATATAAGTTTAACTTTAGGTTGAAGATATACTTTGATTTCAGAAAGGTTGAATGTTTTCTCTGACATGCAGGAAGGTACTCCAAAATAAAGGGTGGGAGGAATAAAAAAGGGGAGGGAGGGATAGAGGGAGGGAAGGAAATTAATAAAAATAGAGGAAAGATCAGTAGAGTAGGCAAAGGAAGAAGGGACAGGAAAAGGGAAGAATAGTGGAATGAGTCTGCAAACCTTCATATGTGCAAGAATGGATGTAGCATGGTGGGTCCCAGCATCAGGTGTATCCATAGGACAGTAATTTTTTAAAAAAGTAAATGTAAGGGCTGGGATTGTGGCTCAGTGGTAGAGCACTTGCCTCACATGTGTGAAGCACTGGGTTCGATCCTCACCACCACATAAAAATAAGTAAAATAAAGATATTGTGTCCATCTACAACTAAAAAAAAATTTTAAAAAAAGTAAATGTATATGGATTGAAGAGAGATCAGTCAATGGAGTGGAGGAAGGGGAGTTGGTGGGCAGTGGCAGATGAGGGAGTGCCAGAGACTGAACTGGAGCATGTTGTGTTCCATGCTTTTGTGATAATGTCAGGGTGATCCTGGTGTTGTATATAACTAAAAAGAATCAATTAAAAAAGATACTAGGGCTGGGGTTGTGGCTCAGTGGCAGAGTGCTTGCCTCGCATGTGTGAGGCCCTGGGTTCGATCCTCAGCACCACATAAAAATAAATAAATAAAGATATTGTATCCATCTACAACTAAAAAAAAATTTTTTAAAAAGACACTTTAATTTCAGAAATGTTACACGGTTAAAAAAAGTATTGTTTTTCTTTTTGTGATGCTAGGGATTAAACCCAGGGCCTTACCTAAGCATGTACTCTACTGCTAAGCTGCATCTCCAGTCTAAAAAGTACTTCTTTGAAATGAGAAAATCTGAAATATTTCCTGAGGAGGTCAAAGGCAAGCCTACACATTTCATAAGATTAAGAAATTCATATGGCCAACACCTAGGGCTTCATCTATCAGTTTTCTCAAACAATAACTGCAAGCCCCTTTCATCTTTATTCTGATTCATTAGTGATATTAAGTGGTCAGACTTCTGGCTTTATATTGCAAAAGTAGCTTTGCAGAAGCTGTCCCTTTATATAGGTTAGAGAAAAACTATGACCATCTCAAGTAGAATCACTTGGAAGTCTTACCTTTAAATACTGTGCTGATTTAACTTAAGCAGATGCTGTGTGACACTGCAACCCATTTTCATCCTTGGTCATGGGCAGTGCTTGAAAAGCTGCTACTGCAGTGCTAATACAGATTAGTTTTCTGATCTTAATTAACATATAGTTATTGAAGTCACTCTAATTTTATAAAGTCTTGTAGCTCTTTAACTTGTATGGTTACATCTTTTCTTTTGTCTTTTCCCTCACAGCAGGATACTTATTACCAACTAAGTAAGATTCTCTTGATTTTAGGGTGTTTTCTTTGCCATTCACATTCATCTCTCATTTTGCTGTTGTTCCAGAAATAACAGAAGAATTAGAGATCATTAGAGAATGAGTTATGTGTCTGAAAAGTTCACATAATAAAAGTTGGTTAAACAAGGGTATAGAATCTACAGTATATTTTAAGTTATTTTTGAAGAAAACACACAGAATTAAATAGAAGATTATAAAGCTAAATATACTAGGAAAAATGTACAACTTTCCTCTTTATAACTGAAACTTATTTTCTCTTATACTTTTAGTCATCTTGGAAATGATGTATAACATTTATTACAGTTATTACAAAAGAGAAACAAAAACCCCTCAACTTCTCCATTTCCTATCTATAACACATTAAATTTCAATTTCCTGTTTTTGGTATTGTAACTGGTGCCACTGTCTTCCCAGCTTTCAAATATTCAACTTTGAATTCTTCCCCCTCTTTATAGCCTACTCTCTTCCCAAAGGCCTTGATCATTAAGAAGATTCTAATCTATTTCCTCCTTATCTCTACATTTTTCATTCAGTCTGTTCTCAATTCCCCCAAATTCTATAGTAACAGCCTACATCCCCTGTTCCCAGCATTCATTATATTATGTATGAATTTTTGCAAAAGCCTTATAATTGGCTGCCCTTACCTACAAATGCTTTCCTTCTGAGAAATAAAACAGAAATAAAACAGATATCAACTTGCAAAACTGTGCTGTTACTTGCATAATAGATGTTTGTACCAAACCATGACATGTAACTCAAACTAAAGTTAAATTTTTTAAACATCATAAGTTTGTTCAGATCATATCCTCTGACATAGGACTAAGAACAAATTGATCAACAGTAACTTCACATGGACTTAAGTGTCCCAAAGATAAAACTACTTGTTCCAGCAAGTCACTTACTTTATAAATTCCAACTCGGCCTGGACCTTACTTATTACCTTATACCTTAAAACCAGCCCATAATCAACCCTAGTCTTCAAAATCCTATAAGTACCCTTCTGTAACTTCCTCATTTTGAGACAGTACTGGGCTTTGTTGAAGGGCAGTGGAATATACCACTACAAAATATACCAATTTGGTATAAGGATGATATTTGAGCTGACAGCATTTGAGAAGAAAATTTTTGAGAAGAAAAGCTCTCTGCTTTCTCCTTATTTGCCAAAAAATAGGACATAAATTTACAAATGTGTCCCTCCTTCCCTCTCCACAAGGAAGGACAAACTTATCAGCCTGGAGATGGCACTAGAGGTATTTACAGAACAAAATTTATTAGCTCTTATTTATCATTAGTTTCCCATATATCTGCCTTCCCACAAGTCCTTTTCCTTTGTCTTGTCACTACTTTCAGAATTATTGTTCACTGTTGAAGATGCAATACAAGCCAGACTTATAACCATCTCTTTGAGAGTGACTCCTTTTTCCATGGGTATTGGCCATGTATACGTATATGAGGTACCTATGGTAATAAATTTGTTTTCCTTTTGTTAATCTGTCTCCTGTTAAGGGAGTCCAGTAAAGAACTCAGAAGGGTAGGTTCTTATCTTACACTACCAAGGGGACGTTCTCTCTTGCTCAGAGACTTTAATATATTCAGCTTGCTATGATCATCAGGTTTCTGGTGGTCTTTGTATTAGGACTAGGACAGTTATGGAGGTCTTACTAGGGCTTAAGCAAGAACCCTTGCCATTTGGTATTCTCATATTGGTTACATTGCACTTCATTGATTCTCTGAGACTCGTTGCTTGGGGAATTCTTTGTTTATGATGATGTAGTAAGTCTAGAACTTATTTTGAGTTAAGATCCATTTTTGTTGAGCTCCCAAAGCTAGCTGGTATTTATTTTTGTTTGTTGTAAGAATAAGGTTCTCAGGACTTTTTGGTTGTTTCATTAGATTTGTAATATTTTTTTTTTTTTGTTGTTGTTGGTGGAGAACTGCTAAAGCATTGATTTGATACTAACAATCTTGTAAAATGGCTGTACTGTGCCTATAAGAATTTAAAAATTTTGTCCATATTTGAGAGGTTGGCTTTGGGAAAGAGCTCCTCTTATCAATTCTGGCCTGTTAATTTTAGGGTCAACTTTCAATGGTTTTAGTGCTAGTTAATAAGTTGACAGACCCATCAAATGCACCATCAATGATTCTTTGGACAAATTAATAGTTTGGGCTTAAAAATTGTGTTATTTTCTTCCTAACTTTGTGACCATGTAAGAAAATTATACTAGAAGAATATTCTAGTTATGCAAGCCTTGGATTTATTTTGCACACAAAATCCTAATTTGAAAAATTTAAATTCCTGTAGTGGTTTTTCTAGAAACTAGCAAAATTTATGTTCATCTAAATTGAATAATGATATGGAATGAATCTGAAAATAATTTTTTTTTTGCAGTGTTGCAGATTGAATCTAGGGCCTCATGAATGCTAGATGAGTGCTCTACCACTGAGCACCAGCCTGAGATGGATTCTTGTAATGCTTCTAAAATCATAAGTTTTTTTATGAATTTAAATTTTAGTCAGATCCTTAGTTAACTCTAAGACCTTAAATTAACATTGATTGTAGCAAATGATAATGCTCTTGGATATGTGGATGATATAATGTTTAATGTTCCAGAGCTCTTAATACATTTTAAAGCAATCATCATTAATAGGTTAAAAAGGATATATGAAGGTAGAGGAATGCTTATGTGAAATAACTAACAGGAAATATGTTTACTTGTAAAAAAGAGAATAATTTTTTAAGCAAAAATTATGTGACTGTGCCAGAATATGAAGGAAGATAATGAATAATACATCTGTGGGGCATTATACAATAAATATAAAAGTTCTGAAGGGAGAGACATTTATTTTCTGGGGAATAATAACCACTGTTATGGTTTGAATATGAGGTATCCTCCTAAGGCTCCTGTGCTAATCTAGAAATATTCAGAGGTGACATGATTGGATTATGAGAACTGTGACCTAATCAGCCCATCCTAGTTTGAATGGACTAACTGGCTGGTAAATGTAGGCAGGTGAGGCATGGGTGGAGGAGGTGGGTCACTGGGGATATGCCCTGGAAGTGTTCATCTTCCCTATTACCCCTCCTTAACCCTTCTGCTTCTTGGATGCTATGAGGTGAGCAGAATTCTTCCATGCCCTTCTGCCATGATGTTCTTCCCACCTTGGGCCCAGAGCAATGGACTCAGTGGATGTTGGATGAAACCTATGAAATCGTGAGCCAAAATAAACCTTGTTCTCCTTTAAGTTGTTATTGTTGGGTATTTTGGTAACAGCACCACAAAGCAGACTAACACAATTATGTAAAACTTATTTACATAAAGAATAATATATGTGTCATAATTTGAACATTTATGTCCCCCCAGATACAAATGTTGAAATCCTAACCCTAGAGTGATGGTAACAGGAGGTAGGCCTTTTTGAGAAGGAATTTGTGAGAGCCCTTATAAAACAGGCCCATGGAAACTTGCTTGCCCTCTACCATGTGACGATGCAGTGAGAAGGTGCCTTGATCTTGGAATTTTTAGCATCCAGAACTGTGAGAAACAAATTTCTGTTGTTTATAAACTACTTAATTTATGCTATTTTTTAAAGCAGCATGAATGAACTAAAACAATGTATTAAAATTATTAACAAAATTGATTACATGATGTGTTTATTCATAAGAAAAAAAGGGCTTATAAATTCTGCAAATTGTTACCGGAATTTGATTTGTTTTGTTCAAAATGGCCAATGTAGTTTCTGCCCAAATAACAAAGGTCCCTTTTTGTAGCCAACACATTCTGTTAATTCTCTTGGTTTATGATATGTTATTGAACTATTTTAAATATAAATTTCTAATAGTTACTTTTTGCTGGTTTTAAAAAATATTATTCTTTTTTTTAAAAACAGTACTGAGGATCAAACCTAGGACCTTATGCATGCTATAGGTAAGCTCCTGACCACCAAATTGTATCCCCAACCTCTGTGTTTCTTGTTTTTATATTTATGACATGTTAGTATTTTGCCTCTTCTGACAATTCTACTTGATTTTACTTTTCCCAAATTCAGAATAACAAAATGTCTTTTATGCTCCATCTGTATTTGAGTTTCCTGGATGGCTATTAAGTAATAAAAAAATTATCTGTTTTCTCCTGATAAAAAGAAGGATGTTAAAATATTTGCAAACTTTAATGATAATCTTGTTTTACTTTGTGTTTATATGGCATTGGTCAAATGTGTAGTCTATAGAGCCTTGTGTTGTAGCACATTTGTTGTTGAGCCATATACGTTCAACAAATTATCATGCAGTAAAGAGAATATGAAGGCATGGTGCTTGTAGAGATAAAAGAAACCACAGAACACCTAAAACACAATCACAGTTTATCAAAAAGTAATACAAATATTGATTGACTCAGATCTCCAAAAGATAAGTCTAATTTAGCATGCGAAGTAACCAGAAATGGGGGTAGTGAAAATGAAATAGAAATTAACAACTTGCAAAATAGACAAATTGTGCCATATCATGACATGGAGCACAAACCATCTTAGCTTTAATTGTTTTAATACTAGCTCTTTCAGACCATATGTTATAGAAGAAAAGCATGAACAATTTGACTTAATAGTAACTTCACACAGATCAATATGTTGTACAGATAAAACTGTATAACTGTTTTATAACTTTTCAAGATTACAAATTCTGACCAAGCCTCATCATCCAGATCTTCCCTGTCCTTAATTTCCTTATGACTAACTAGCATAAGGTAAATAGTACACATACCTATTGTAATTTTCCTTTTAGAGATGCTACTGAGACTGAGTCAAAGTTGTGCCCTACTTTTCTGAAAATTTCAATAAAAAAACTAACAGGTTCTGCAGGGAGTGCCTCAGTGATGCAGTTACTGAGGTTATCTTTCTCAAACACCAATTTCATAATTTTCTCCTCTTCAACTTAGTGCTATCTGCCACTCAGCCAATCCATGGCAATATTTTATACTATTTAAATGCTATACCAAAGGCTCAGGCCTCATCCCCTGATTATGAAAACTGGTATTAACAGTTTTATCTCATACAGTTATACTTTTCTAGAACTCTGAGTACAGCTAATACTAATAAATTATCATTAGTTAATTTTGTTTCATATACATATTATACATACTTATATATATGCATATACTCACATATATATTCATATACATATTATATATTTATTTATATATATATATTTTAAAGCTTTTTACTTTAAAATAGTTATAGATTCACAAGAAGTTAAAAAAAACATACAGAGAGGTCCTCTACACCCTTCACCCAGTATCCCCCAATGGTAATATTTAGAAAACTATAGAATAGTGTTAAAACCCAGGTAACGGACATTGGTATAATGCATATGTATAATTCTTAGCCATTTTACCACATGGTTAGATTTCTGTAACTGCCCCCCTCAATCACCACCAAGATATACCTCATGCTAACCCCTTATGGTAATGCTCTCCTTAACCTGTAGGAACCACTAACATGCTTTTCATCTTTATAATACTTGCTACCTATGTACTGCAGATGGGTGTAGTAAAGATTAATAAGATAAAAAACGATTAATGAGATAATACCAATTAAGCACTGTTAAATCCCTAGAATAGAGGCACTATATAAATACACTGCAGTTGTTTGTTACAAGTGACTATAACACGATCATCTTTAAGCACTCTTATAATAAAAGAAATAAGAAATCTAAGCATAGATTCTCTCTTATTATGATATACATTAAATAAAATTTAATACAAAGCATTAATTCAATAAAAAACAAATTCCATATCTGAGATTATTTGTCATAAATAGAAATTTATAGGAGGCTGGGGGTGTAGTTCAGTGGTAGAATGTGTGCTTAGAATGTGCAAGACCCTGTATTGAATCCCCAGCACCAAAAAGTAAAATAAACAAAAAGGTAAGAAAAAAATTTAGACAATTTGTTTAAAGATGAAGTAAAACGCTTGCTTTTCAGTTTTGGAGTATATGGAATCTACCTATGTATCTAGATATAGACATAATATATAGGTAATAATCTATAGGTATATGTAGATATGTAGATGATATATAGATGACAGATAACCAGATATAGAAGCAGATAGATAAATACAGACATATAAGATAGCTGACATAGTGTGTTTGCTATATTTGTAACTTTAAATTAGGACTATTAATAAGTAGAAACTTATTCTGGTGTAGCACTGGTTTCTTAATCACCAGAAAATATACTCTAAATTGTGGTGGAAAAAACTACATTCTAGTTAGTTTACCTATCAGTTCTTTGTGGACTGGGAAGAACAAATGGAGATTTGAGAAGAGGGTTGAAAGATGTAAGGATAAAGGAAGGGAAAAAATAGAACTCTTTGAATCAGTGAAGTAGGAGTATTTTTTAAAAAATATTTTTTAGTTGTAGATGGACACAGTATCTTTATTTTAGTTATTTATTTTTATGTGGTGCTGAGGATCGAACCCAGTGCCTCATGCATTTGAGAGGCAAGTGCTTTACCACTGAGCCACACTCTCAGCCCTGGAGTATTTTAATAAGTAAAAAATGTACATAAAGGAAGGACATGTATACATGCTCATATAATAAACTACTTTTTTAAGTTAATAAAACACTTAAAAATTTTTTAGTTGTAGATGGACACAATACCTTTATTTATTTATTTATTTTTATGTGGTGCTGAGGATTGAACCCAGTGCCTTACATGTGTTAGGCAAGCACTCTACCACTGAGCTACAACCCCAGCCCAATAAAACACTTTTTAAGGAGACAAAGTAATAAGAAAGCTTTCATATAATGTTGTTTTTAAAGGAAATAACTACACACACACATAATGATCAAAACCACAAAATAACAAACCAATATAAACATATACCAACAGGGGAATAAATGGAAAGAAACCAAGTGCAAACATGTTTGAGTTAAAGCATGGTAAATTCATATATTTCTTTTTTTTTTTTTTTTGGTATTGGGGATTGAACTCAGGGGTACTCGACCACTGAGCCACATCCCCAGCCCTATTTTGTGTTTATGTAGAGACAGGGTCTCACTGAGTTGCTTAGCGCCTTGCTGTTGCTGAGGCTGGCTTTGAACTTGCGATTCTCCTGTCTCAGCCTCCCTAAGTACTGGGATTACAGGCTTGTGCCACCATGCCTGGCTTATTTCTTTTTTTAATATGCATTTTTTTAGTTGTAGATGGACACAATACCTTTATTTTATTTATTTATTTTTATGTAGTGCTGAGGATCAAACCCAGTGCCTCACACGTGAGAGGAAAACACTCCACCACTGAGCTATAACCCCAGCCCAGTTCATATTTCTTTCCCCTGTTTCTCTATTTTCAAAATATTTGGTGATAACAAAAAATACTTAAAAAAAGATGTACTTATGATGGACAATATAAGGCAGTATATGATAAATGCAATGTGATTGATCTAAGTAAAGCTTACCTAGGTATTCAAAACAGGAAGGAAAAAAATGTTCTGAGTATGTTAATGGAAGGTTTCCTGAGTATGTAAATCTCAACTGGATTTGAAGACATTAAAAATGACATTTTAAAATGATAACTTTTTAAAATATATATATATTTTTAGTTGTCAATGGACCTTTATTTTTTTAAATTTATATGCAGTGCTGAGAATCGAACTCAGTGCCTCACAAATGCTACGCAAGTGCTTTACCACTGAGCCACGATCCCAGCCTCTAAAATGATAACATTTTTTAAATGACTGGATTTTAATGAGAAGAGATGAGCATGGATAATAAAGTATGGTTGGATGGCTTGTGATAATAATGGCCTGAAATGTTGTAAATGCCAATAAACTTGTTGAATGACTGAGTTAATGAATGAAGATAAGAACTAAAAACAGGTCACGAAGGATTAAAACACAGAACAACACTCAGTATTGGTGAGGATATGGAAAAATAGGCACTTCACAGTATATAAGGGAGGGCTAATCAGTATAACATTTCTGGAGGCAATTAGGCAATACATGATCCAAAGTCTTAAAGAAGACATACCCTTTGACCTAGCAATTTTATGAATTTAATAAATAATGAAACATGCAAATAAATATGAATGTTCAGGTGAAAATGATAAACAAATTAATGTCTAACAATAGAGAATTGATTAAGAAATCTTGGGGCTGGGATTGTAGCTCAGCGATAGAGGGCTTGCCTTGCATGCGTGAGGCCCTAGGTTCGATCTTCAGCACCACATACAAATCAATAAAATAAAGACATTGTGTCCATCTACAACTAAAAAAAAAATTAAAAAAAAAGAATAAGAAATCTATACAATGGAACTGTTATGCAGCTATCAAAGATGGATTATAGATAAAAATTACTGACACTGAAAGATATTTGTGATGTCATTTAAGTGACAAAAATTTAAGTTAAAAAATCATTTAAGTGAAAAAATAAAGAGTAAAATGGTATTTATAGTACTATAATATAGTAATGTATTTGTAGTCAGTTTTAGCAAAAGATATATTTATTTATATGGAAATAGAAATAAGACTGAATGACTATATAGCAAAATGACAGCAGTAATTTCTTTTTCTTTTTTCATTATAAGAATGTGTAAGTTTCATGAGGATATAGATGGCTGTCTTTTTTATTACTGCATTCCCAGCAACTGAAATAGTATACTTTGCACGTAGTTGGGACTCAATATATTCTAAGTAAATGAATGAATGTTTACTTAAATTTTTTAGTTTTACTATAACTAAACTCAATACAGTCTAATTTCTTTACATTAAGAATAGATAATTAGTATATACTCAAAAGAATTAAAAGCAGGTTCTTGAAGAGATATCTATATTTTCTATTATTACAATAGCCAAAAGGTGTAATTTTTTTTTTTTTTTTTTGGTTCCAGGGATTGAACCCAGGGGTTCTTAACCACTGAGCCATAACCACTGCCCATTTTTCTATTTTATTTAGAGATAGTGCCTCAGTAAGTTGCTTAGGCTAGCTTTGAACTTGTGACTTTCCTGCTTTAGCTTCCACAGCTGCTGGGATTATAGGTATGCACCACTGTGCCCAGCAGAAGGAACATTTTTTTAAAAAATATTTTTTTAGTTGTAGATGAACACAATGCCTTTATTTATTTTTGTGGTGCTGAGGTTCAAACCCAGTGCTTCACACGTCTAAGGCACACGCTCTACCACTGAGCCACAATCCCAGCCCCAGAAGGAACATTTTTGATGAGATATTTGTACTTTCTAGTGTTATTCACAATAGCCAAAAGGTAGAGGCAACTCAAATGTCTACTGACAGATAAATGGACAAGGAAAATGTGGTATATACATTCAGCCTTTAAAAGGAAGCCAATTCGGGGCTGGGGCTGTAGCTCAGTGGTAGAGCCTGCCTAGCATGGGTGAGGCACTGGGTTCAATCCCCAGCACCACATAAATATAAACAAGTAAAATAAAAGTATAAAAAATACAGTAACATTAAAAAAAAAAAAAAAAAGGAAGGCGATTCTGGCACATGTTGCAACACAGATCAACCTTGAGTGCTTTTTGCCTAGTGAAATAAGTTGATTACAAAAAGACAAATACTGTATGATTTCACTTACATGAGGTACCTAGAATAGTCAAATTCTTAAAGATAAAGTAGAATGGTGGTTTCCAAGGATGTGAATGTACTTAACACTACTGAATTTACATTTAAAAGAAGGTTAAGATGATGAGTTTCATGCTGTATGTATTTTTCCACAATAAAGTTTTACAAAAAATTTAACAACATCATTTGATGACCTTGGTAAAAAGTTTCAAAGAATACTGATGTCATTGTAAAAAGAGGCAAGTCAGGAAAGAGATATTTTGGGGTGATAGGAAGAGAAGATGGTGAATGAGATTAGATAATGGTGGAATATAAGGTTAGAATATCCAAATGAAGTTGAAAATGGAAGCTGGGGTTTACAAGAGAATTCAGGATTGGGACTACAGATATAAGAAATTACCTATATATATTTAACATGAAAGGAACTTTCTAAGGGAATGTTCTGATGATAGACTTTTGGGGAATACTCCGTTTAGGTCGTGAGAGAAGAGTAACAACAAAAGGAGAAAAAAAGTAGTGATCAGGACATCAAGAGAGAACAAAGTCAGAGAAGATAAGGAAAGAGTGTTAAAGTGGTGGGTAAGAAATGTCATTTATATTGAATGGTACCCATAGGTTAAGGAGGATGAATATTGAAGAGGAATTTGAAGATTAGGAGATTATTAGTATACACAGAAAAGCAGTTTCTGCAATAATGTGGCACTAATCAGATTTGTAGATTTCAAGATAAAGTGGACAGTGAGGAAGGATAGGCAGTGGGTATGGACCTCTCTTTCAACAAATCTAATATTGAATACAAAGGGTGAAGATATAGTAGTTCAAGGAGGTAATGGGGTGTTTATATATAGGTTTTCTTATGACAATTGTAATTTTTGTATATTTGGACTTAGGAAGAGGAGCTGCTAGAGGTAACACAATCAAAAGACACTGGAGATATAAAAAATAATTTAGAAACACAAGTTCCAAAGAAGATAAGAAAACGGATTCAAGTTAGAAGTAGAGGGATTTTTCTTAGAAACAAATACATCTTTTGGGATGGAAGAAAGAAAAATATCGGAAGGAATGGGAGAAGTTTGCAGAAAAGAAAAGCAATGATGAGAGAGTCCTCATCTAGCACAGTTTGATAAAATATTTTTTTAGCTTTATAATTTTCTTCCATAAGCTTGGTAAGGTCATCTGCCAAGAGCTACTGATGTTTAAATAGGGTATGAAATGTATGAATGAATTATCCACTGGAGGAATGTGTTAGGAAATCAGCAAGACAGTTAACTACAAGAAAATTATTGTACAACTTTAAGTGCCATGTTGACATTAAATGGCAGAAATTGGTAGTGGGCCAGGTAATTACAGTTCTGTGAATTTCTTTAGTAATGCTTCTCTGCTTGGAAGCAAAAGTGGAGAAAGTGGGGAATGGAGAAATTTAGTTCAGGCCCTAAGCAAAGAAACAGATTAAAGTAGTTAAAGTATCTAAAGTATTAGTGAGGGAAACTTTAAAGTGGTGAACCAGAGTATTTAATCTGGACAAGAAGAATAGCTAGAAGAAAGTAATAGATTACCCAATCTGATAAGTTTTAGAGATTGACATTGAAAAGTTGGAGAAAATAAATTTAAGGCAGCATTGTAGTATAGTGGAAAAAAGTCATTTACAGCTTAAAGACTTGAGGGAGGGGGACCTGTTTTCTACCACTTACACAAGATACATGATGTTGGGCAAGTTGTTTTGTTCTTTTTTTTTTTTTTTAATGTTTTTTTAGTTGTAGATGGACACAATGTCTTTATTTTATTGGTTTGTATGTGGTGCTGAGGATCGAACCCAGGGCCTCACGCATGCGAGGCAAGCACTCTACCGCTGAGCTACAATCCCAGCCCAAGTTGCTTTGTTCTTGATTATCAATTTGTCTTACATAAAATAAGGAATTACTTGTTAATCTTCTCAAGTTGCTTGAATTGCTTGAATCATAAAGTGCATAGCAGTACTGATCACAGTAGGCATTTATAATCCTTTCCTTCTTTTATTAGTGGAGGCAAAGTTTTAAAGATGATTATTTTTTAAACAGAAGTTGCTTGTGGGAAACCCCACAGAAGATCACACAGAGATCTTATACTTTATGAAAAGTTCAAAATGGCAATATAGTTCTGTGGTAGAGCACTTGTCTTGCATGTGTGAGACTCTGGGTTTGATCTTCAGTACTGCAAAACCCAAACAAAACAAACTTGTTTGTACAGGCCTCTGTTATTGACATTGGCCAAAAAATGATAAAAGATAAAGTGGAATAAGCAAAGATGTAGTGGATATAATACATCTCTCTCTCTCTCCAGAGATATATTAATATTCAACATGTGACTATGATTTCAGAATATGGCTGAAGGTGACTGAAACAGTATTTTCAAAACTAGCAGAAGACCTAGAATCTAATGAAGGAATAATTATTGCTAGTAGTTTGGGGGGAACTAGATTACAAGCATACAAGTCTAACTTCTTGAAGATAATGGTAGCTGGCTAAGTGATGTACAGTTTAAAGACCTGAAGGTCACCATCTAAAGTTTCAAGAGGATCAATATACATGCTATGAATAGAGAGGTGATATCATCAAGGGTCAAAATTAGAAAATAAAACTGGGAAATATAAATGCTGGGGAAACAGGATGGATAAACAGCTGTCCTTCTATTGTAAAGCTTGCATCTCCTGTCTCTATTCTCATTTCCTAGGTGACTTTATCTAGTTTTATTTTAAATACTGTGCATATGCTGATAATTTTTAAATGTACATTGTTAACTCAAATCTTTCTCCTAAACTTTAGACTAGTATGTTCAATTGCTTCCCTAATATTTCTAGTGGGATTTCTACTAGGTGCCTTAAATTCAACCTGTTTGAAATAGAATCTCTGATTTCTACTGTCCAATCTTTTTACTTGGATGAACAACTCTTCCTAGACTTGTTCAGGCCAAAACCTTCATATCAACTCCTTGTTTTCTTTTATGTTCTACTTTTAATTCCCTAGCAAGTCCTGTTAGCTTTACCTTCAGAATAAATCCTGGATCTGATTATTTCTCACCATATCTACTATTACCACTCTCATCCAAATCTCTCACTGTAGTATTGTAGCTTTCTAAGTAGTCTTTTTGCTTTTCTTATTCTTCCTATATGCCATGCCATATACAGTCCAGAGTTCATTTAAAAATTTAAGACATGTTATGTTCCCTTATGTTCCATGTTGTGCTTCCCTTCCTGAAAACTGGTTTCTCAGAGTACAATGATCTAGCTTCTGTTATCCCTCCTACCTTATCACCTTTTATTTTGTTTCTTTTTTAAAAAAATTTTTTAGTTGTAGATGGACACAATGCCTTTATTTTGTTTATTTGTTTTTATGTGGTGCTGAGGATCGAACCCAGAGCCTCACACATACTAGGCAAGCGTTCTACACTGAGCCACGACCCCAGCCCTTATTTTGTTTCTTGACATTGACCTCCTTGCTGTTTTTCAAACATGATAAGCATGCACCCTCCTCACAGATTTTTGTTTTGTTGCTCCCTCTGTCTAGAACATACTTCCTCCACATGGTATAACCAGATCTGGACAAGAAAATCAAAACTCTTTAGGTATTTCAAATGGAGGGAGGTGGGAGAAAGTAGTTTTTTTTTTTTTTTTTTAAAAGATGGGCACAATGCCTTTATTTTATTTATTTAGTTTTTTTATGTAGTGCTTGGGATCGAACCTGGGGCCTCGGCATGCTAGGCAAGTGCTGTACCACTGAGCCACAATCCCAGCCCTGAGAAAGGAGTTTTTAATATTGGGAATTGGTTATGAATATGTTGCAAAAGTTGGAGGTGCAAAAGGAGAGAACATTGTATAACCAAAGATCAGTGACTACAGGAAATCTCCATTGTCTCAAAAGCTGTCTGGGGAAAGCAATGAGAGTTTGAGAGCCCTGTATGTCTGCTAATGCTTTTGCCCCTGCCCCCTTTTTGGTACTGGGGATTGAACTCAGGGGCACTCGACCACTGAGCCACATCCTCAGCCCTATTTTGTATTTCTATTTTAGAGACAGGGTTGCTTAGCACCTCGATTGTGCTGAGGCTGGCTTTGAACTCGTGATTCTCCTTTCTTAACCTCCCAAGCCTTTGGAATTACAGGCGTGCGCCACTGCACCTGGCTACCCTTTTCTTTACCTCCTAATAGGTGCATACATTCTAAGGGTAAAACCTAACTAGACCACAGTTGGCAAGAGAGCCTGTGACATCAGTTTTTAGCCTTCCAGCCTTACTGTCATAAAGGCTGATGTAGGGTAAGTTTCAATAGATAATATTTGGCATATACCTTTTCTACTGCCACTCTTTATTATTTTACCTTTATTTATTTTCTTTCATACCATTTATCACTATTTTCTTATTAATTGACTTTCTTCCAGTTACAATGTAAGTTAGAATCTTGTATCTTTCAATTAGAATAAATATGAACAGAGAATATCATATATCTTTCAGTTACAATATGAGCAGGACATCTGTCTGATTTGCTTGCACAGTATCAGAACATTGGTGGAAGGGGTTCATCTCAGTGGAGAGGAATATTTTATCACTAATACTATGTAGAATTTCTAGTGTGTGGTGATAGTAAAAGGTAGACTGTTTTAGTCAGTTTTATTGTTTTCTAATTTTCTAGAAATAGTGCATTCTCTAGTTGTTTCTAGCTCTGTTCTCCAGGAAATTTGTTAAAGATGAAATAAATGTCATCTGTTACTAGGCAATTGTTTTTCTCTATTTTTCTTTTTGTAGTTCTGGGGAATCAAATCCAAGGTCTTGCACATGCTAAGCAAGGGATCTACCACTGAACTATATCCCAGACCTTTTTAAAATTTTATTTTGAGACAGACTGTATCTAAATTGCCCAGGCTGGCCTCCAACTTGTGATCTTCCTGCCTTAGCCTCCTGGGATTACGGGCATGTGCCACTGTGCCTGGCTACTTGGCAATGTTTCTTATGGTAAAAACAATCTCTGGTAACTTGGCCCATGGAGTAGGAAGTAGTATAAACTACAAATACCTGATGGGAAGTCAGAGTTTTGGGCTTCCATGAGTGTGTTCCCACTTGTAACTGGGCATTTACTCTTAGGAAGCATGGAGTTCCCTAAGATTGTAAGAAATTTTGATTCTCATGTGGGACATGAAGCTTCTAAGTCAAGATGGTTCCCACACCCTCCTCCTATGGGCTTTTCCCCCTTGTTCCTGAGAAGAATAAACAGAATAGCCTAGGATGGTTATGTGGACTGCTATAGTCACTAGTAGCATTGAAGAAGAAAGATCTGTTGTGCTACTGGATGCTGAGTTTCCTTTTCAATACCTTATGAGTAACTGGTTCAAATATAATTTATTTACATCTTTTTCAGTCACATTATTTTTTTGAGTGCTGCGGATACCAAGGCCTCACACATCTAGGCATGTGGCTCTACCATTGAGGACTTGATGCTAAATCCCTAGCCCTCCAGCTGAATGTTTAATAAGAGAACTTATTGGTGGGCATTCTGGCATGTAATAGATTCTCAATATATATTCATTGGACAAACATGTGAGATTGGGAATGCATGTCCACAATCATTTAACAGTGTTACCTAAATTTTGATATGTATAGTTTGTTGAAATCAATATATATCTAAATTAGCTACTCTGTATTAGAGTTGATAAGTTTATTTCCTTAATTTTGAAATAATTCCTTCATTCTTAACACAGTTATACATTTACAAAACATTGGGCAGGTTTCAAATATTATGCAAATATATATTCAAATATTATGCAAATATTATGCATTTTTTTCTTTGCTTTTTGAAACCAAGAGGATTATACCTCTGAGATACATCCCTAGTCCTTTCTTTTATCTTGAGCCAGCATCTCACTAAGTTGTAGAGACTAGCCTTGAACTTGTGATCCTCCTTCCTCAACCTCCTGAGTAGCTGAAATTACAGATATGTGCCATGATACCTGGCTACTTAGACATCTTATATGATATTTTTGGGTTGCCTTAAGCAATCGTCCTGCTTACCAATATATCAAATTGGATCTGAGAAGTAGATCATACATATCAAGGGA
Organism: Geosciurus inauris; assembly: GCA_004024805.1. Taxonomy (NCBI): domain Eukaryota; kingdom Metazoa; phylum Chordata; class Mammalia; order Rodentia; family Sciuridae; genus Geosciurus; species Geosciurus inauris. The sequence goes on along the minus strand of PVHX01010732.1, from coordinate 11,670 downwards.
AATCAGGACCAATACTTAAGGGGAGCTTGCGCTATGACTGGCTAAATTATATAGCTTTGTCACATTAATAGATAAGTGTAATTTTTTGGTCTCTCCAAAAATAAATGAATTTTTTCCCCTGTGATTGTTTCTGGGTATCTAAGGATCTCAAGCATTCAGAAGAGACACTACACTTTATTTATCTCTTTAATCACCAATTTCTAGTGTAGTGCCTGATATAAAAGTATCCAGTAAGGATTTGTTGAACTAAACTAAACTATATGGTCATGGAGAGTCATAACAATAGCTAATTTTGAATAAGACTGGAGAAGAAATGTCAATCAATATGGAACCAGAGATTACAGAATTTAGAAGCAAATTTATTTTTGATGTTAAATACAGTGCCAGTTGATGCTAGAGATCAAAACCATCACTGTAGATTAAATGAAAACAATGTGTATTTTGAATCAATCAGTAGTTTTAGGGAATAACTAGTGCACCTGTATTGGTAAATAATAAAATCTGGAATGTTGATTTAGCTCTCCATTAGTAAAACCAAAGATTCTATTCTTCCTTTTGCCCTAACCAAAAGAACTATAAGGGTATAGAGAGACCTGGAAATATTTCATTCCCAATGACTTCAAGAATTTACAAATAATTCTAATGAAGGGCTACTTTCAGAATAAAGATATAGATTTAAAAAAAGAATTCCTTCTAATCTTTTCTTTAATATATGGTTTAACACAATTTTTTTTAAGTCTTAGTAGTTTCTGATTCTAATAAGGCTTTAAATTTCCAGCAGATTCACTTTTCAGTATTCCCAGTATGACATGAGAGCTCCTGACTGAGTTTTACAATGTAGGCAAAACAGTGACTAAGAAGTTTTTCAGGAGGTCTCAGAAAAAGATGAACTAAATTCCCTTTTCTAAATTAAACCCAAAATAAAATTTTGGTCCATTTTGAAGAGCATGTCTCTAGAGATCAGTAGAAAAAAACAAACAAATAATCAAACTCTTCTTGGTGATCAAAGATTACATGGAACTTTTAACAAGACAACTGGTTAGCCACAGTATTCTGATTTTTTGATTTATTTCCCACACAGAGGTGGCTCATCATTTCAGCAAAAGGATAGACACAAATCATTGTCTTACTAGACAAAGTACTGAGTATGCACAATTTGGTTTTAATAGCTTGCAGCTAACATTCTTTGTTTATGTGTACTGAATATGTGGAAATGCCATTGTTCACAATATTTCATTCCAATAAAGGGAATGAAATATTTCTTTTTCTTATTTATTTATTTATTTTGGTACCAGGGATTGAACTCAGGGGCACTAGACCACTGCGCCACATCCCCAGCCCTATTTTGTGTTTTATGTAGAGACAGGGTCTCACTGAATTGCTTAGCACCTCGCTGTTGCTGAGGCTGGCTTTGAACTCATGATTCTCCTGTCTCAGCCTCCCAAAGTGCTGAGATTCCAGGTGTGTGCCATTGCACCTGGCTAAGGAAATATTTCTTAACCGTAATTACTAATGCTTCCTTCTTATCTTTATCCAAATTATCCTGAGGCCAACTTATTATTTCCCTGTTATCGGAATGTGTCTTCACTAGTAAGATACATAATCTACAGTGTTTTATTTATAACACAGAACAGGTGTCAGAAATGCCCTTGAAAGCCCTCCCATAATATATAACATATATATGTGTATATACATACACATGTATAAATATATATATATTTTTTTACCTCATTCCCTGTTGACATGACTGCAACCACTGGAAATTTGTTAACTTCAACCTCTGTGACACCTACAGTTGCTAGAAGACCAATCTCTGAAGGGCCCATGTGGGTTCCTTTGGCCAAAACGCATTCCCCTCTTTTAATGTCATGGCCGATGGGTCTGAAAAATCAAAGCAGAACCATAAGCAGTATGCTTAAGAAAAACATTTTCTCAGCTCAGAGGGGAATGTTAGTATCAAAGAAGAATCTTAAGGGGACAAAATATCCAGAGACGAGGCAGGAGAAAAATAATGAATAGATTCTAAGAACTGTATGCTTTTTTTTTTTTAGTTGTTGATTGACCTTTATTTATTCATTTTTTATATGCGGTGCTGAGGATCGAACCCAGTGCCTCCCACATGCGAGGTAGGCACTCTACCACTGAGCCACAATCCCAGCCCACAAGAACTGTATGCTTTTTTAATTTTAAAAGTTAGACACACAACAGAAGACAGAGTAATATTTGTATCTATTTCTGCTAAACAGGAATGTTACTGCATATTTGAAAATTATTTTACAAATTGCTTTGTAATTATAGTTAAAAACATCAATTGCAGACTTTCTTTGATATAAGGCAAAGATTTATATGAAAATATCTAGTGGTATTAGTAGAGCTTTATACCTGTTTAACTTTTGTGGTGAGACTTTGCAATGAGATTATAGTTATAGAAGTAATTTCCGTTAGGACTACTTAGGTTGGTCTTGATCTGAGGACAGAGGTCTCAGTTAAGTTGCCAAGGGTCTTGCTAAGTTGGTGAGGCTTGCCTGAAACTTTTGATCTTTTTGCCTCAACCTCCCAAGTTGCTGGGATTATAAGCATATGACACTATGCCTGGTTTGATTATTTCATTTTTAAGGGTAGTTAGTGGAAGATGTGCTATCAGACAATTATGTGAATACCCAGTTCAGGGATCATTTGTGTTACTACAAATTTCTAGATAACCCAAGGGTGGGGTTAAGTAATTCTGGATTCTCTAGGGGTAGGGTTAACTGTGGATTATGTACATTTATTACTTTACCTTCTCATGTTGGTTTTGACTATTTCATTCACCTTTATCATCTTCATTAAAAAGTAGGCAGGTAAGATGTGGGATACAGAATTCAGACAATTCATTTTGCTTCTTGTTAAAGCTTGAAAGCAAATGGCTAACTGGTATAGCTATGGATTTATAATAGCCATGCTCTCCTGAGTTTATGATCGTGCAGAAATGAAAGTTGGCTATATATTCTATATGTGATAAACTCACCTGATATCTTGGCCTGGTCGAGCCTGCACCAGAATTCGTACTTCAAGTTCTTCAGTACCCTATAATAAAAGCATGTCTTATAATTTCAGATAGAACAATCGAACAGAATTTCAGTAGAATTAAGCTTCTCAGACTTTTGCCATCAGATAGACCCAGAATATATATAATTACAGAGAAACACAAAACCATCTGTTAATTTTTTGAAAATACTATGAATTTCTAACATAGGTTCCTAAAAATTTAGGAGTTTGGTGTCAATAAATAAATAAACATTTTCTATAATTTTTATGCTTCTAAAATATATCAATTCAAATACTGAATCTTACTTGTGAGTAGCAATCTTAAGGAATGAATATGTAAATATATATATATATATATATATATATGATAAATGCCTACCCTAATACGTAAAATGAAGGTGCATAAGGATAATCTCTCCCACTTCAATTCCCATGAATCATCAATTCAATACCAGGCTGAGGTTCCCAAACACCTGCAGAAATTTCAGTGAAGGACTTAAAGTTTGCCTGAAAGTAGATTTCTATAAACTAATAGTGATCATTGATTTTATATTTATGGGCTGTGAATAATATTGTGATAGTGAAACTGTGTCTTGTCATCTGGCAGTCTAGGGATGCATGTGTCCTGGGTTTCAATGCTCTGCTGGCTTCCCTGATGCAAATAAATCCCTGTGTGGACATTTTAACAGCAGGCACTGTGATATGTATGCCAGGAGTTGAATTTTATAAGCCATGCATGTGGGAAGGTGATTAAAAAGAAAATCTCCAGAAAAGTGGCTCTCAGCAAGACTGAATTTTACTATCTTACCAATCTAAGAATATATATCTATTTTAAACTCTGCTTAAAAATATAAGATACCTTAAACTTCTTCACAAAACAAGTAAGAGTGCTAGTCATTAAAATCCCAGAGAATCTTCCCTACTTGTACTAGTGGTTGATAATTTAGTTTTGATAGTTGCCACTAGTTTCAGTGAGAAAAAGGCCTGCTTAGACCATAAAACATCCCTGCATCCATTATTTGAGAAAATGGAGGTGGGGAACTAACAAAATATTCAATATTTCCAGGCTGTCCTTTGATGGCACAGCTTTTTCCTGAATTATAGAAAACCAAAGGAGAAAGGGTCATTTGGTTGAAATGTTTGCCTCAGTGTAATGTTTGAGAACTTGCCTAAGGGCTCCTTGTTAAATTCTTCCCTTCTAAATTCTGATTTCATAAACTCCTTCATGTTTGAACAAAGGCTGGTCTCAACTACAAACTTCTCAGCTGCAAGGCATGTCAACTGTTAATACCACTATTTTGTCACTAGGCAGTTTCTTTTCCTTGTTTGCATGTGAAACTTCTTGGGTTACTCATGGTTCAAATTCTGCTATCACAATAGCATAAAAGAATGCTCCTATGACAAATGATTGATTTTTGAAGGCTAAGGCAATTTCTTATTTATTGGAGACCCACACATTACATAGTCCCAACATAACCCCCCAAACTAGATTAACCTCATCAACACTGTAGAAAATGTTGTAACTTCTAATATTGCCTTAGGAACAGTTAACAAGGAAAGGCACAGTGGTTACGTACATCATCTGATTCCCTGATAAGTTCAGTATCTTCCACTTGCACTACTGCATCAGCACCGCAGGGGATTGGAGCACCTGTTGTAACTCTCATAACTTGTCCTGGCATTACCGTCTGAGTTGGCTGGAAATACAAATATGAAAGAGACTGTTGATACCTTGCTGTTGCAAAGGCAAATCTGCAGGGAATGTAATATTTTTAGATACAAACCATGAAAAAAGTCTTGTAGTCTTATTCATTTGGGCCAGTGCAATAGATCTTACCTACAAATATGTACACTCACACTCAAGCTGACTTTACGTATACTTTAAGGTAACAACTATTAGATATCTTTCTTAGTGCCCTGCTCTCCTCTTGAAGAATTGTCATATTTGCCACTATTGTTTCTCATTCAATAATGTGAACTTTCTTAATGTAAATGATTTGAGAGTCTGTAAGAAAAAAATAGGCCATATGATATGAACAATTCTGAAATCCTAGCACCCTAGTAATGTCATAAGCTTTTGATGTTTGACAAATGCAGTACTTTATTACTAAACTTTGTGGTTAAATAAAGGTAAGTCAGAAAATCATTTTAATTATTGGTCTGGAAAACTTCCTAAAATATATTAGTTCACTTAATACTAAACATCTGACAACAGTAATAAAATCATTTAAAAATGACCCAGTGTTTGTAATGATTTGGGTTAAACATTATTTTTGAAATTGAAAAATAAGATCTTCTTTGAGTTCTTATTTGGTTGGTATAAGAGATAGGACCTGCCCTGCTAACTTCTCTCAGCATGAAGAAAAGCATATTTCTGTATGATTCATCTAATAGATTTGATCAAACCTTAGGAAAATCACTTGTCAGGGGCTATGATTTAGGTCAGATTTGGAAAAATGAATGCTTCAAATTTCCCCTAAAAGAAATCCTGAGACAATATTAATTTAAAAAATATATTTTTAAAGACATCAATGTAATAAGTATTTAAAATGTTAAGTCACTATAACATGAATATACTTAACACTATTGAAGTAAATGCTTAAAAAAGGATAAATGGGACATTTAATGTAATGTGTTTTTTTTAAAACTTAAAAAAAATTTTTTTTGGTTGTAGATGAACACAAATATCTTTATTTATTTTTATGTGGTGCTGAGGATTGAACCCAATGCCTCACGCATGTGAGGCAAGTGCTCTACCACTGAGCTACAACCCCAGCCCTGTAATGTCTTTTTAATACACACACAAATGACTCTCTCTCTCTCTCTCTCTCTTTCTCTCTCTCTCACACACACACACCCCTTAGGGAATGATTAAGGAAAAATACCACACCACTGAAAGTATAATCAAAGTAAAATCAGACATTTATTTGTTAGAAAAGCCTTAAAAATCCCTCTATAATGTTATTGCCATAAACTATGCCACCAATTACTAGGGTGTATTGAACTCATAGTTTATGCTAGGTATAGTATCATATGTATTATATATTCTAGAATATAAAATCTATAAAGGCAGAGATTTTTTTCATTTTCTGTTTGCCTCTCCAGATCACATCATCTTATAACGTCTGCTGTGGTCCAAAAGGCTGAACTTGATGGGTTATTTTAACCAGGTTCCCATCACTTTCGCATCTGTCTAGATTCAGCCAGTGGGAGGGAGAGAGAAGCAGAGTTTTCATTTCCTTTGTACTTTTCCTGCTGGGTTATAGTTTGGTAATGGTCAGGGTACCTTTACTAAGTGAGAGCCACAGTCCTTTTTGAGTGGTACTGTCCCATACCTACAAATTTCTAGAAGTTCAGGTACCACTATTTCACTTTGCCCCTAGAGATCTTGAGATGGTAAAAGAATCTTACTGCTGTTAACACCAAGGTGCTTACTACTCTTTGTTGAATTCCCTTATCCTTATGCGTATTTTGGAAATAGTTCCTGCATTAATTTTCTTTAACCTCCCTTTTCCAGACATATTGCTCTATCATCCCAAGGCTTATAAGTGTCTGGCACATAGTAGGTGGTCAAATATTTCCAGAATGAATGAATATTTCTTACTATCACAACTGCATGAAGTATGCGCCTGGCTTCTTGGCTTACAACTCCAGTGTTCTCCCTTGTTTTTCTCTCACAGTGTTGGAGAAGGAGATGCTTGAGATCAGATTTGGCCTTAAGTTATGTAACTTATATCCTCTTATTCTTTATTTGAACAAAAGACATTCTAGGCTTATTCAGAATTGCTATATTTTAATGTAATTTTCCACCAAAATATTGCATAGAATTTAAAATAAAAAATTAAGGGCCAAATGTCTTTTAAAAATTATGTTCTTTGGTTCCAGATACCACATATTGTTTGGGACATCTCTTAATCCACAATACATAACTATTTTGTGGTATAGTGTTTGTTTTTTGATGAAAAAGCATTTAAAGTTTTGATATAATATGTGTGTTTTTTTAGAAGAGGGGTTATTACCAAAATTATCTTCTGAGACTTTGGAAAAATGGCATTTAAAATAGGCCTAAAGAGACTTGGTGGAAAGTGAATCCTTAAGTGAATTTCAGGGCAGTTGCTGCTGGAACTAAAGTTTGTTAGCCTATATCCCTGCCTCAATGTAGTCAGGTTCAGTGTGCTGTATTCTGGAAATTTACTTTATATTTTATTGTGTTTGGGCCTCTAATTTTCTCTGTTTTTGGCTTAAACCAACTCTTATGTTTTTTGTATGATTATACATAAAAATATTGGCTTTTCTCTAAGATCAGCAATTCTAAATGGTAGGTAGGTAAAGGATTCTTATCAGCTGACATATATTAACCCCGTGTTAAAGATATCGGATATATAAAAAACCATTTATATATCCACTTAGAGTAGATAATAGAAATCTTTCCCTATGATTGTTAAGGTTAGCAGTTATTCTCTCCTTATTTTATGTGCTTCATATAGAGTAAAAATGGTCATATATGACTGTTCCTTAATGAAAGTATTGAGTTTGATTTTTTGAGCTTTGTTTAATGATAGCACTTTATAATTACATAATTGTGCTAATCAATGGTCCCAAACTATAAGTGATTTAAAGTCAAGTATTTTAGTACATGAAGAAATCATTTTATAAAATCACTGCCTCATTGTATATAATCGCATCCCAATGATCAAGTTTAAGTACTTTCAGTAAGTGAGCAGTTTGGCTCTTCAAGTTTGGTTCTCCAAGTTTGGTATAAAGTATGTGTGACACATCAATTATAGATAAAGGATATTACAGGTAATTTAAAGAAAAGCACACTTTTCTAGTAGAGTTTTGTTTTTTTCTCATAAAAGTTTTATAAGAACTTATAAAAAGTTAGCAACTTAAGTTTTACAATTTTCTAGTTCTCTAGCACAGTTGGAGGTCTTAACTACTAGTTAGTTAATAAGGTTTAAGAGGTCCAGAAGGCCCTGAATCTGCTGTTATGGCTACCACAAATAATCTGCAGTTTCATAAGCATCCCATGTGATTTTTTAAAAATTCACCTCTGGGTCTTTGACTCATGCTGTTCTCCCTGCCTAGAGTTCCTCTTTCCCATTTCTGCTTCTGCAGAACTCTCTAAGGTTCTAATTCCATCTCCCTACCCCTCCCAGCCTGAAGTGCTCAACTTCTCTTTTGTAGTCCTTAGCACTTGAGTGATACCATTATCTTAACACTAAATACATGCTCTTACATTCAGTTGTTTATATTGTATTCTCTACTAAACTTCTTAAGAGTAGCAGTTATGTATTAATGTAATTCTTTATCTATAGAACCTAACACCAGGTACACACATAGGTGTCCTTGATAAATAATGGATGGACTTAACTAAAGATTAGACAAGTATTCCTTGAATAATTCCTGTTTTGTGGCTTTGTTATAAAAATGGTTTCTTTAGATGTTCACTGCTGATGGAAATAGGTGCTAGGAAGTAAAATAAATTGAGAGTCACAAGGTAAGTCATTTATAAAAAAGAAGCCTAGCTATTCTTTGTTTGCAAAATGATCATGCGGACTACAGCCAGCTATGCGCAACATGGACAAAGATCTCATAACTATAGCACCAGGCTTAGCTTCCTTCTCCTAGGGTAGGATACTCAACTGGTAATACGAAGCACTCATAAGCACTATATAAAAATAAAAATGGCAAAAATATATACATTTTTTAAAAAGGTGTCAGTTTGACAAAAACTATTTCTTCCTTGGCTTAACATGCACTTTCATCTGTACTAACAATAGAAGAGGTTAAGGAAATACACAGAAGGATGATGCCAATAATAGTGACCCTAGTTTCCTTATTATAGCATCCAAGCATTGAAGAGATCCATGTAGTTCTAACCAGAAAAATCAATATTTTTAAAGAAGAAAGAATCACTCAATCACAGGCTGGAAAATGCTTGAGGAGCAGTCTCTGGGGGATATACCAACATTATGCCATATATTAATAGACATAGATTCTTTAAGGGATAATTCTTTTGGTTCTCATGGTTACCATTCCTTCAGTTCTTTGATAGTCTTTTGAGTAATCCATCTCTAAGATTTTCACAATGCTAATAGGAGTTTAGAATTAGAGCCCCAAAACCCATGAAGCTGAAATCATAGTGCCTTTCATGTCTATAAATCTCACCTGTTCACCAGCTTGGGATTCCCCGATGATGAAACGATCTCCTGGGCCATCAGCAGCTGTGAAATGGAACAGAGCCAAAAATAAACATTAGTAGGGACCTATAGCGAGGAACAAGAACCTAGATTTGAGATTACACAATTTCACTCAGATTATGTGATAGAAGTTTCAGTAAAGTGGGATATTTTTCTGATTTCCTAGACTAGATAATGGCTTTGTTCTTATTGGTTTGATTTTTTTTTATATCTTTAACTCCTAAGTACCAATAGAAGTGGTCCTACATGTGTCCTGTCTTGGTGTCACAGGAGATAGTCTTCCTGTCACCCCAATTTCCACACTTGCGGTTTTCCAATAGGAGGTTATTTTAGCTTATTCTTCTAAATAAAGAATCACTCAATCACAGGACTGGAAAATGCTTGAGGAGCAGTCCTGAATACCATTTTATCCATGTGCATGTATTTGTGATGGGTGTGTGCACACTCATGGGTATCTATGTGAATATATCACTTAACATATGCATACGTTTCCATCTTTCTATAAAAATTTTATCTACTTAATAATTTCTTATTTATCTTCCATTCTGGTCTTCATAATAACCAAGTGAAGTAGGATGAATATATGTTCCTTTCTTCATTTTACAGCTGAAGGAAAGGAATTACAAAATGAAGGAACACAGAAAAGATTTAAACACCTAAAATAAATTCTGATCAGTGGTAGATGTAATACTAAAATCCAGCACTTAATTCCTAGCACAGTATTTTTTAAAATAATGCATCAGAAATTATGCTATTTCTGAATCAGAATACATAGGCAGTACTGCATCACATTTTCCACTGCACATTTATTTATTTATTGTAGTGCTGGGGAATGAACCCTGAGCTCTGCTCATGCTAGGCAAGCATTCTACCACTGAGTTATACTCCCAACCCTGGCTATTTATTTTTAAATTGGAAAAGACATTTCCAGAATTGGGGTGGAAAAACCTTCTCACCCAATCTGTTTTTCCTTGCTACATATAGTATAGTAGTGGTTGGATGAAAAAATATTCCTGGAGACTCAGAAGGGTTTTACTGACATATCATTAGGCCTTCAGACCAATTCTACTGCCAAGAAGTACCTATCTAATGAATTTTATGATCATGATCTTACCCCTATGTCATCTGTGTGTAGCAAGGGTTTTGGGTACATAGATAACATATATAACATAACACCTTATGTATGAATATTTAAATTATATTTGTAATAACACTGATAAATAATAAAGCAATTTGTCTTAAAAGCATATGAAATTGTTTCTTCTTATAATTATAAAGTGGATTTTTAATAAAGTTTTAAATAAAATACTATTTATAATGAGTGTTTTGCATATATACTTTGGTTAAGTTGATGTGGCGAGGGATAAAAATTAACATTGGGTTCTTTCTATTGCTAGATGTTGTATTTTATAGGTTAATAAATGCTTGGATTTCTTGTATTTTCTTGAAATCCTGTTATGTTTTCAGTGTTCATTTGTAAAAACTAGAAGAGTTTTCCTGTGATGCTATTTTCTTTTTGGTACTGAGGATTGAACTCAGGGGTACTTGACCGCTGAGCCACATCCCCAGACCTGTTTTGTATTTTATTTAGAGTTAGGGTCTCACTAAGTTGCTTAGCATCTTGCTTTTGCTGAGGCTGGCTTTGAACTCTCAATCCTCCTGCCTCAGCCTCCTAGGCTGCTGGGGTTATAGGTGTGTGCCACTGTGCCCAGCCTGTGATGCTATTTTTATTGTGTTATTTTCATGGTTTCTTTCTTTTTTTTTTTAAACTTTTAAGAATGAATTATTTAAAACAGTGATAAGAAGTCACTGCTTCAACAATTATCAACATTTTACCAAAGTTGTTTAATCTATTCCCCACTTATTTTTGCAGCATTTTAAAGCAAATGATGATGTTCTTATTGAAAATAATTAACACATCATTTATCTTCCAGAATTCCATACTAACTGCATCTCCACTGTGAATAAACTTATTTTAAATTATTTCTCTATTAGAATTATCAGCTTGCCACCTCCCATATAGCCCAGCCATTTTCTCTTTTTACTTCTTGCCCAAGAAGGAATTAGTATGCTTTTAGATTAAAACAAAACTGAATCTCAATCATGATTCTGCCATTGGCTTTAGGACTTTCAGCAAAATTACTAAACCTCTTTAACCTTCAGTTTTATTGTTGATAAAAATGAGGATGATCATACTATAAAAGTAACACCTTTTAAAGCTTATTCAATACTCTTATTTATTAAGTGAATTTCTACTGTCTTCTATACTGTGTCATACTAGGGTTTGAGAATAACGTACAGTAAAATCAGATATTATATTTCCATTTTAATGTAGTTCCAATGTAGTTCCATTCTGTTGCAAGGTTTTTCAAATTCTGGGTCACAAATGGAGGTGGGCAATAAAATCAACTTGTAAACACTTTTCTAATGAAAAAGCATA
>PVHX01010731.1:0-68306 GCA_004024805.1 Geosciurus inauris | reverse complement strand
TATAGACCTTCAAAATAGAAATCTTGATAAAAATGGAAATACCATTTTTTATAACTAAAATGTTAGAGTTTATTAAAACAGTCTTATTAAAAAACTTCAGTATTTAAATATTGTTAGCCATATCATGTTTAAATTCTTGAACCAAATGTTTTGAGAATCAGTTATCCATATCTCTTCTAGATATTCCTAAGAAGTTTTAAGATATAATGTAGTTTATATGAAACCTATTTTAGGCATTTTATAGTGAAATTATTTTTGTGAAATAGATAACCAAAAAAGATTACCTAGCACAAGGGAATAGAATGTTATTTTAAGTCTTCTGAATAGAATATGCTACAATAGTGAGAACAGTGGATTTTCTTTTTTTAGTTGTTATTTTGAAGTAAAATTCCATCCTAGAGTGTAGCTCAAGGATAGAGTGATCTTCTAGTATGGGAGAGGCCCTGGATGCAATCCCCAGCATCACCAAGTGCAGGAAGGAGGGTGGTGGTGGTGGTGGTGATAAAATTTTATATAGCTATTTCTACTTTCTTATTTTTGCTTAAGCCACTGTGCCATAAAAATTGTAATGACTTCCAAGAATTGGTTGATATTTTCATTGTTTTACATGTCTATAGGTCTAAATATGCATGTTTTTCATTTAAACTTAGAGAATATAGTTTTAAGAAAAACTTATTTTAGAAATTGCTTAATTCAATGTGCTTACCTTTTTTTTTTGTTTTGTTTTTTCCTCCTTTTGTGGTACTGGGAATGGAACCTAGAGCTTCACCCATGCTAGGCAGCTGCTCTCTCATCGAGCTAACCACCTACTGGGAATTGAACCTAAGGACACTCTAAGCACTCAGCTATAACTCTTTAGCACTTTCTATTTTTATTTTGAGACATTGTCTTGCTAAATCATTGAGGCTGGCCACAAACTTGATCATCTTGCCTCAGCCTCCAGAGTAGCTGGGATTACCAGCGTGCACCACTATGGGTGGCTGCTGTTTGTCTTCAAGCCTTATTGTACATTCTTTGTTAACTCACTCAACATTCTGCATCCCAAATAAGGTATTTTGTTTTACTAAAACTTATTAAAACTTATTTCCATTTATTTATCCTTTAATGTATCCCAAGCTTGACGAGCTTAAATAAACATAAAATCCTATTCTGGCCAAATTAATTTACATTTTATACTCATTTTATTTCCAACTAAAAATCTCTCTTTTTTATTATAGAATTGCTAGATACAAATTATAAATATTTGAAAAATATAAGAAAATAGTCCATAATCTAGTAAATCAGCTTTATTATCCTTTAGTCTCTCTTTGTGTGTATGTGAGTGATATTTTACATAGTTTTAATAAATTAATTTTTAAATTTGATATTAAGATGAATATAAAATTTATAGAATTTCATTTGCAAGGAATTGCACGTTATTCAGACCAAATGTTTGAATTTCTATCCAGAAAGATGGGGAAAAAAAGCAGGGTTTATTGCCCATTGTTCCCGCTTCAACTTGATCCTCTTGTTCATAGAATTTATTCTTCCAGGGCCTTTTAAAATGGCGTGCACAGATAATCTTCAAGTTCATTATGTCAAACTTATATGAATGGCATTCCTTATCCAGTTAGGATCTGTTCTTAATCATCTCACCAGATTTCCTCTGCTTTTCTTTCTTTGTCTTTTTCTTCTTCCTATTTGCCTTTATCAACATACATTTCTTCAGTTCCTGTTACAGTTCATGAACCTGAACCTGATGATTAAGCATGGCACTTGCCCAGAGAACTCTTCCTTTTATATAGTCATTCTTACTGCATTTTTGTGTCAGTTCCATTGCTTCTTTTCTTCACTCTTCTGCCCCTTTCCTAGCTAAGGGGCTTGTCAACCAACCCTGTCTTCATTTCTGTTGAGAATACTACCTTTCTTCCCTTTGTTCTCAATGACTGAGGCAGCAACTTGGTTACACCCTCTGGGTAGACATTAAAAGAGTTTTAAAGCTGTTTAGTTCCTCTTTGTTTGAAGTTGGTAATATTCCTCCTGGGATCTGGTTACTTTTGGGGATGTTGTCCACTGTTTCCTGGTTTCTGAACCTTCAGTGTGAGTCAAAAAGTATTATAGGCCCTGACTCTTTAATAATATACATTGATAATTTTAAATGTATTTCATGTTGCTCAAAAGAAAAAAAAATAACAGTATTGTTTTCTACTTATTTTCATTACATATTTTCAGTGCTTTAGCTACTTTACAGATTAAATATGCTAGCTTAAAGTCCTAACCACTATTTGGAATATTTTTCTTTAACATAGTAACACATAACAAATGCGTTAACAAAAAATTTTTAATGCACAATTTTTATAAAGTTAGATTGTTGATGCTAGAAAGCCCAGATTATAACATTTTTATTGAGAGCTTTAATTATTTAACTAATCATAAATAAGAATACTCTGAAAACCATACTTCTAGGAAATACTATTTAGAGCCAAGCTAATTTCCCATTAAAAATTTAGTGACTGATTTTTTAAATTCTAATTTTAACATTTTGATTTACTGAGAAAGAGATCAAAAGAATATGCTATATATACCATCATTGTTGTTTTGGGCTGTGTGTGTGTGTGTGTGTGTGTGTGTGTGTGTTGGAGGTTTGGTTTGGTTTTGTCTTTTGCTACTCCGTTTTTTTGTTTTTTTGTTTTTTTGCTTTGGAAGTTTGATAAGAAAGTAATAATAGTTACTTTTAGCTATATGCAAGAACTCACATGTATACGTAATTTTTAAATTTTTATTTTGACTGAAGTGTAAGTATAGATCATGGTTTATCGTATGCAATCTTCCTCTTTCTTCCTGCTGGTCACATGCATTCCTTCTGTTTCTTGTCCAACTTTTGTTTTTACATCATAGTTAAATTTTGTTGAAAAACTTTTGAAGATACTTTGGTTATGTAATGTACCTTCCTTTAGGGTGTACTTTATTTTGTCAGTAAGCTAAGCAGTGTTTTAAGTGTTATTGCCTGTTCTGTTTCCTCCTTTATCTTAGTTTTATGTAAAACCGTTTTTGATATTTTCTTCATGTTGTGCTTTGATTTCTCAGAACATTGGACAACCAAAAAGGAACTGGAGTAAAGAAGAGCCCTATGTTGTGTGGACAGTATCCAGTTAAAAGTGAGGGAAAGGAGCTGAAGATAGTTGTACAACCTGAGACCCAGCACCGAGCTCGGTACCTGACTGAGGGCAGTCGTGGCTCAGTAAAAGATAGAACACAGCAAGGCTTTCCTACAGTAAAGGTGTTTATTTTATTTAGTAATGTATGAAGGATTTTCTTCAGTTTTACAAATTACTTTGTTTTTAACCTCAGCAAAAGCTGTCTAAAACAAAGGAATAGAATTATTAGATATATATAAAATTGAAAATAGAGTAAAAGGTTAATTGAACCCTAAACCAAATATCACATTGATACCATTTGAGTGTTAGTCTAAATGAAAGATGAGACTAATGTTCTCAAAAGTAAAATATCTACAAATCATGAATTATCTTTCTGTTAAAATTTATACTGGATTTAAATTCATCCCAAATTTTATGTTTAAGCAGAAATGTAAAGTTAATGCAAAAATATAGTGGATATTATTAAAGACTTGAAAAATAAGACTTTTGAAAAATAAGACTTTTTGAGATGGCTAAAGTAATCGGAACTATTCAACCTAGAAGAGTTGGTTATGTGTAATATAAGTCTTAGTTTAAGAAATAGGATATGAATTAAGTATTAAAATTTTTTTTTCAGCTGGGCCTGGTGACACATGTAATCTCAGTGGCTCTGGAGGCTGAGGCAGGAGGATCATGTGTTCAAAGCCAGCCTCAGCAAAAGTGAGGTGCTAAGCAATGTAGTGAGACCCTATCTCTAAATAAAATAAAGAAATAGGGCTAGGGATGTGGCTCAGTGGTCAAGTGCTCCTGAGTTCAATTTCTGGTACAAAAAAAAGAAAGTATTATTTTCAGAACTCAGACTAAAAGTTAAAAAGAGGTTTAAATTCAGCACCTGGGTTGGTTTTTGGTTTTTGGTACCATGCCTAACTGGGATATCTTCATACAAAGAATATTTCTAGCTGGGCAGTCCCAGTGATTTGGGAGGCTGAGGCCTGCCTATGGTGCCTGCCTATAATCCCAATGATTTGGGAGGCTGAGGCAAGAGAATAACAAGTTTGAATTAAACCCTGTTTCAATTTAAAAAGAAAGAAAGAAAGAAACTGTGTTGTGGGCTGTGGAAGTAGCTCAGGTTCAATCCTCCTACAGCAAAAAAAAAAAAAAAAAAAAGTCTCTTTGAACATAAAAGAAAGAGTTAATAATAGGTGGGGGAGATGGGAGATGTTTTAAAAACTGTCCGTATCCCTTGCAAAATACTGTACTGAGAGGAATTTTGGCTAGTTACATAGTAAGTCTTATTAAACACCATTTGTGTGAACATGTTAGGTGAACCCTATTTCAAGATTAGAGTAGAATTGGGTTACCTTTCATTTTATACTTGAAAGAAATTATGGTTGAAACTCAGAATCAGGAAACTTGCCAGTGACCTTCTTATAAGGTTGATTAATAGTCACATGTACAATATCAAATTTATTTCAGTCTTAGCCTCCTCCCTAACTCATCCTCAGTCCTCAAACCAAGGACAAGTAATAGACAAATGGGAAATTTGAGTTATTCTTTGCATAAATATTTGTGTGGCCAGACAGTTCAATAGTTTGGTCAATAGTTTTAACCTGTTTGCTTTGACTTTTAAGTTCTGCTTTCTCTAAGTACTTACTAGTTAAATGTTTTGTTAGTCCTGTTGTCCATGGTAGGGAATGAATAGACTGACCTTAAAAATTTATTTATTCATTCAACAAAATATTACATCCCTTTATGTGTTAGCACTTACTTGTCTAGGTATTACTATCAATTTGAGTTGTTTACTGTTTATTTTTCTCATGATGATAATTTCATAATTTCATAAATATACCACTTATACTAGGATATAAAAAATGTACAAGTTTTTTAAAGCACTTTAGTGTATGTCATACAAATTACTTTGTGATTTTCTGTGTTCTGTATCATCAGCTCTATTGTTTAACTAAAAGCCTTATGAAGAATTGAGATTGGAGGGGCTAGGGATATAGCTCAGTTAGTATAGTGCTGCCTTCACAAGCACAAGGCCTTGTGTTCAATTCCCAGCACCTCTTAAAAAAAAAAAAATTGAGATTGGAAATGTATGTTCTCGAATAATTTTAAATATTTGTTCTTGAGCATATAAATTATAATTTAATTTATGAAAGCTTTTTCTAGAGACCTGTAATGATCCATGAATTCTGGTTTGAGCTAGCTAGTTTTTCTGAATGTGTTTTGTCCCAGAATTTCATGAAGGGGGCGTGTGTGTGTATGTGTGTGTGTGTATATGTGTGTATCTTGTCTTTGAAAATGAGCTTCATTTCCATATTATTCATACAGCTGAACTTGAAACACTTTTTTTTACTCAAACGGGTTTAGTAAAAATTTACTATATGTACTCTCATTTCACAGTGAAAATGATGCCACTAACACAATAGTTTTCCTTTTTAAAATTTTTTTTAGTTGTAGATGGACACAAAACCTTTATTTTATGTATTTATTTTTCTGTGGTTCTGAGGATCGAACCCAGTGCCTCACATGTGCTAGGCAAGCACTGTACCACTGAGCTACAACCCCAGCCCCACAATATAGTTTTCTATGAATGATGGCATTATGTCCTGTGTAACTACATGCTGTCAAAGGGAGTGTGTATTCATTCTCATCTGCTGGTACAAATAAGTTACAAATGATAATTTAGATCATCTACCATCTAAAATTTTTAATTAAAATGTAGTTATTATGAATTAAAAACTACAGTTTTCTGCCGAAACTTAGCCAATTCTTCATTATAAAAATATTTTACCTTTATTTTTCTTTCTTTTTTTTTTTTAGCTGTCAGTGGATTTTATTTTATTTATTTATATACAGTGTTGCGAATTGAACCCAGTACCTCACACACACTAGGCAAGTGCTCTGCCACTGAGCCATAACCCCAACCCAACCTTTATTTTTCTTGAGGATTTAAATTACTTCTTTAATCCAGTTACAAATACAGAATTTGGGCTTAAATATTATATTTTATTATTAGCTTACTTGAAATGTTAATTAGTGTTTCTGCTACATGTTATCTGGTTCCAGCTGGAAGGCCATAATGAACCAGTAGTGTTGCAGGTGTTTGTGGGCAATGACTCAGGTCGAGTGAAACCACATGGATTTTATCAGGCCTGCAGAGTAACTGGACGAAATACAACTCCTTGCAAAGAAGTGGACATTGAAGGCACCACTGTCATAGAAGTTGGCCTTGATCCTAGCAACAACATGACACTGGCGTAAGTACTCAGTGTTTTCATTATGTATTACCCTTTCATGATAGGAAAAAATTTTAGTTTCTAGCGTATAAAAGAAGACTTCAAGTATTTTATTAAAATATGTTGGGGCTGGGGCTGTAGCTCAGTGGTAGAGCACTTGCCCGGCATGCGTGAGGCACTGGGTTCGATCCTCAGCACCACATATAAATAATAAATGAATAAAATAAAGATTCAACAACTAAAAAAAAAAAATTAAAAAAATAAAATAAAATATGTTAAACATTACAAATTGCGTTAGTTAGCTTTTGCTGTGTTCAAAATATCCAACAAGAGCAACTTAAAGGAGAGCAAGTTTCTTTGGGGCTCACAGTTTCTGAGGTCTCACTCTATAGGCTGACTATTGCTCTGGACTCAAGGCAATTGCATTGCTCTAAGGCAGCATACCATGGGGGAAGGGCCCAAAAGAGGAAAGCTGCTTAACTCATGGTGGGATCAGGAAACAGAAAAAGAGAATACATGCGAGTGCACACACACTTGTGAAAGAGTGAGCTAGGGAATACAGGGAGAATGCATCCTTTCAGGGTACCTCCTGATTGACCCACTTCCTCCAGCCACACCCCATCTGCCTACAGTTACCATGCAGCCAGCCCATTAAAACTAGGATGGACTGATTAAGTTATAATTCTTATGATCTAGTCATGTCACCTTTGAGTATTGCTTCATTAACAGGAACTTTTAGGAGACACTTCATATTCAAACCGTAATACAAATAAAAAAATTACTATATAATGGTAATGAGTTAAATTTAATTCTTTTGCTGATTTGCTAAGAAATTGCTGTGGTGAAAGCTAGGAAAATGAAAACCAAGTGAAATACTGGATTTTTAGAAAACTACAGATTTACTTAAGATTTATAATATCAACATTGAAAATAAAAATTATAAACAATTTAGTATGCTTTCCTAAATTGTGTACTTAATGTTTGCTTTAGAAACGGTTCAGCATAAACCATGCATTGTCTTGACCCATTTTGATGTGAAAAGCATATTGCTGGTCTAAAAATTCATCTTCTATTTTTATTTTTCTTTATTTAAAAAAAATTAAATCTTGAGATCATGGTTTTTTGTTGTTGTTGTTTTGGTTCTGGAGATTGAACTCAGGGCCACTCGACCACTGAGCCACATCCTCAGCCCTATTTTGTATTTTATGTAGAGACAGGGTCTCACTGAGTTGCTTCTTAGCACCTCGCTGTTGGCAGAGGCTGGCTTTGAACTTGCAATTCTCCTGTCTCAGCTTCCCTAAGTGCTGGGATTACAGGCTTGCGCCACCGTGCCTAGCTAGAGATCATGTGTGTTTTGTCTTGTGCATTTTAACTGCTTGAAAAATATTTGAAGGGTTAATGATTTACATTTTTATTTTTTTATTAAGCCTTTTATAAAAGACCCTTAGTCCTAAAATTGAACCATGCCAGTAGCAAATATATTGATTTGGGCCCAGCCTGTATTGTAATTATTATTTTTTTTTTAATATTTTTTTAGTTGTAGATGGACATGATATCTTTATTTTGTTTATTTTTATGTGGTGCTGAGGATCGAACCCAGTGCCTCACGCATGCAAGGCAAGCGCTCTACCACTGAGCCACAATCCCAGCCCCTGTATTGTAATTATTTGTAATAGATAGCTGGCAAAGATTTTTCTCTACTTGGTATTCAGTTTTCCTTTTTTCCCCCTTAAGTTGTAGATGGACACAATGCGTTTATTTTGCTTATTTTTATGTGGTGCTGAGGATCGAACCCAGTGCCTCACACATGCGAGGCAAGTGCTCTACCACTGAACCACAACCCCAACTCAGTTTTCTTTTGAAAGCTGCTTGGAATAGATTGAAGAAAGGTTAGTTACTGAGAAATATTAAGATATGCTTTTTTGACTTGTAGCTTTTGAAAATTATCAAAGTAAATGTATACATATATAGTAAAGGAGGAAAGGAAGACAGTTACTGATTATAAAAACAGGGACTGAGATGCTGCTCCATGGTAGAGCAAGGGTTGAGCATGTATGAGGCCCTGACTTTGATCCCTAGCACCACCAAAAAGAAAAAACAAAACATTCATTGTAAAAAAAAATAGGGAACACAGAATAATAAAAAGCTAAAAGAAAAAGAAATAGTCTCTTATAAGCCATTATTTCAGTTCAGATTTTAAAATAGTGATTTTTTTGTCTCTTTACTATTTTTTCCATTGTTATGAACGAAATATTGACAAGATTAAGAGCTATGAATGTTGTACTTTTTGAGTTGGAACTGTATTACATGTTTAGAGAATTTATAGATAAACACATTTAAAAAAAAAAAAAAAAGAGAGAGCTGGGGATATAGCTCAGTTGGTGGAATAACGCTTGTTTTGTACGCACAAGGCCTTGGGTTCAATCTCCAGCATCACAAAAAAAAAAGAAAAAAAAATAAAAGAAAGAAAGAAATTTGTTTGATTGTCCTATGTATTACAACAAAATGTCAATTAATATGTTTTCTTCTGTGTTAGGGTGGACTGTGTAGGAATTTTGAAGTTGAGGAATGCTGATGTTGAAGCCAGAATAGGAATTGCTGGTTCCAAGAAAAAAAGCACTCGTGCCAGATTGGTTTTTCGAGTTAATATCACAAGGAAAGATGGCACCACTTTGACATTGCAAACACCCTCTTCTCCGATTTTGTGTAGTAAGTAAGAAAATATGGAGCTGTTAAATATGTGGAGAGTTTATTCTTGTAATCCTTTTTTTTTTTTTTTTTTTTTTTTTGGTACCAGGGATTAAACTCAGGGGTACTCAACCACTAAGCCACATCCCTAGTCCTGTTTTGTGTTTTATGTAGAGACAGGGTCTCACTGAGTTGCTTATTAGCACCTCACTATTGCTGAGGCTGGCTTTGAACTCGTGATCCTCCTGTCTCAGTCTCCCAAAGTGCTAGGATTACAAGCGTGAGTCACCGCACCCAGCTTATTCTTCTAATCTTGTAGACATCTCTAAATTTTTAGATGTTTCACAAACTCCAGCTTGTGGTCATGTAAAATCTGAAATATTTTAAAAGTTGTAGTCAAGGGCTGGCACAGTAGCATGCACCTGCAGTCCCAGCTACTTGGGAGGCTAAGGCAGGATGATTGATTATGTGAGCTCAAGAGTTTATAGTCAGGGTGGGCAACATAGTAAGACCCTGTCTCTTAGAAAAATAACAGTTACACTTATGTTTTGTAGATTAAACGAACGACAAGTAACAAAATTCAAAAGATTGTACTTTTCTGTTATCATATACCGATTTTAAAAGTAATTTGAGCCAGATGTGGTGGTGCTCACCTGTAATCCTAGCACTTTGGGAGGCTGAGACAGGAGAATTGCGAGTTCAAAGCCAGCCTCAGCAATGGCAAGGCACTAAGCAACTCAGTGAGACCCTGTCTCTACATAAGTAAACACAAAATAGGCCTGGGGATGTGGCTTAGTGGTCGAATACTTCTGAGGTCAATCCCCAGTACAAAAAAAAGTAATTTGAATAGATTACCAGAAGTAAATAGCAAAGCCAAAAGGTTTTCCAAGTATCTTCACTTTATGATAAATTGCAGTGATCCTTTCTTTTGGGCTAGAACATAAGAGTAAAGTGAACAAAATAGCAAATCATAAGTTCTAATTACAAATTATATTATAGCATAGTGTTGGAAAGTGGGAAATTGTCATCACTAAAATTGGTGTGAAAAGATAACATGTATATGTGTAGGTGTGTCTGTTTAAATACATTTATGTTACTATATGTGTCTCTAGTTGTCACTTCTCTCAAATGAGAATTACAAGTAATGAAGAGGGAAATTTCTCGTGTATATACCGTTTCAGAAAATTTTCATTTTGGATTGTTTTCTTCGGCATTGCTTGCTTGTTTTTTTGGTACTAGGAGCACTTTACCACTAAGGCAAACCCCCAGTCCTTTTATATTTTTTGTTTTGAGACAGAGTCTCACTACATTGCTGAGGCTGGCCTTGAACTTGTAGTCCTCTTGCCTTAGGCTCCTGAGTTGCTGAGATTACAGGTGTGTGCCACTGCACTTGGTTTAACATTGCTTTTTTATATTTGATTTCAAAAGAGCAGCTGAACACAGTGTCATAGGGCAATAATCCCAGCTACTCTAGAGACTGAGATAGGAGGATTACAAGTTTGAGGCCAGCCTGGGCAACTTAGCCAAACCCTGTCTCAAAATAAAATTAAAAGGGTTGGGGATGTTGGGGCTGGGGTTATGGCGCAGTGGTAGCGTGCTCGCCTAGCACGCGGGAGGCATTGGGTTCGATCCTCAGCACCACATAAAAATAAAATAAAGATATTGTGTCCACCTACAACTAAAAAATAAATATTAAAAAAAAAAAGGGTTGGGATGTACATCAATGGTAGAATGCTTGCCTAGCAAGGGCAAGGCCCTGGGTTTAATCTGCAGCATAGGTGGGGTGGGGAGCAAAAGAGAATTTCCTCTTGGTTACTATGGGTATTATGACATCATTACTCTTGGACAGTTATAGTGTGTTTGTTATTCATCCTTTGTGAATCATATTTTCCTTTTCTTTTAAATCCTATCAGAAGTTATTTTTTTAAAAAATATTTTTGCTTGTAGATGGACACAATATCTTTATTTATTTTTATGTAGTGCTGAGGATCGAACCCAGTGCCTCACATGTGCGAGGCAAGCGCTCTACCACTGAACTACAATCCCAGCCCTCCTATCAGAAGTTATTACACCTGTACTTCAGCTTAGCAAACACCCTAATTTTAGAAAGAATATACTAGAGATCTATCTTTCTAATCCCAGGAGAACTCAATTGCATTTTTCTATTTTTCATTATTATATAAATTTTGTTTTTATACAATTCTTTCCTTAAGGTATTTTCTAGATGGTAGCTACCTTAAAATAGGCTTTTTTTTTTAGAGTTCGTGGATTTCATGTCCATTCTATTACACTCAGATAGGGACAGAATAAATATATGTGGTTTATTGAGTTTTAAAGCTTTTCTAATTGCGGTGCTTAATTTCTGTATTTCCTGTAATTTTTTTTCTTGTGGTACCAGGGATTGAAGTCAGGGGTACTCGACCACTGAGCCACATCCCCAGCCCTATTTTGTGTTTTATGTAGAGACAGGGTCTCGCTGAGTTGCTTATTAGCACCTTGCTGTTGCTGAGGCTGGCTTTGAACTCACGATTCTCCTGTCTCAGCCTCCCAAAGTGCTGGGATTACAAGCGTGAGCCACCACGCCCAGCTATTTCCTGTAATTCTTCATATGTCCCAACCTGAGTTTTATTAATATAGAATATAATATGGAGCAAATGCAGTTCTTCTTTTATCTAATCCAGTACCTCAAATATGATCATACTGCTTAAGTAGGGACTGGGAAATGGTTGCCAGATGATTTTAATTATTTGCTTTATTCCTTCATTACTTTGTTCATTAATTTCTTACTTTCCTATTTCATTAAAGTATTGAAGTATTGATAAAGAATGAATATACCTAGCTAAATATGGTTAAAAATACAAAAGAAGTAGAAAACATAGTTTTTTGAAAATTTCCATATGTAATTATCATTTAAGTATTAACCTTAATGATAATATGTGTCCACATTGCAAATGAATGTATTTCCCTGGGAAGCTGTTCCTGGGGTAGATATGGTAGCCCGTGGAATTAGCAACATACAATGGAAGGCGTATAGACCTAATAACATAAGTTTTTGTATTTTGAAGTCTGGTTATGTGCCTGAGATTTTGTTTACTATTTCATAAATATTGTATCATTTAGCCATCATTATCACCTTATATTCTACAGTTGATTAAACTGAGACTTAAAAATCAAATAACTTCTTCAAGATTACATAGCTAATAAATAGTAAGGCCAGGATTCAAACAAAGTCTCTGCTTTTAGCCATTATATTATAACTATATTGCCACCAGTCACTTAAAATGCAGTGGTGAAACCAAATTTGAGTAATCTATTTCATCCTAGCCATGGCCTCTGGGTTGTTAAAACTGTGGTTACAGCATGAAATTGTTACTTCAAGAAATATTTTCTTTGCCTAGGCAATTTATATTCTGTAATTTAGATTTTAATAAATTTAGAAACTTGATTTACATCTTACTGAATACTTATGTTGTTCTTACCATTTACTTTTTTTTTTTGTACCAGGGATTGAACTCAGGGCCACTCAACCACTGAGCCACATCCCCAACCCCATTTTGTGTTTTATTTAGAGACAGGATCTCACTGAGTTGTTTAGCGCCTCACTTTTGCTGAGGCTGGCTTTGAACTCACGATTCTCCTATCTCAGCCTCCCAAAGTGCTGGGATTATAGGCGTGTGCCACTGAGCCTGGATTTCCATTTACTTTTGTAGATGCCACTCACTATGGAGTTGTAGGAAATATTTTTATTCCATTAATTGACTCTTTGGCACTTACCTTGCCATCTGCAAGGTAATCCAGAGAAAGTGAATTAGATAAAGCATTGGCAATACCTTCTTTTAAACAAAAGAAATTTCAAATAACTAGAAAAGTCCAAAACTTTCCAACCCGGGAATGAATGAGGATATAGAAATGCTAATTGTTCTTATTGGATTATTGCATATTGTATACATGTGTCAAAGAAAGAAGTTGTCAGAAAATATTTGAGCACTCGATTAAGATTGGATTATAGGGGCTGGGGTTGTGGCTCAGTGATGGAGCGCCTGCCTGGCATGCGTGAGGCACTGGGTTCGATCCTCAGCACCACATATAAATAAAAGAAGTGAATAAAGATCCATCAACAACTAAACAGATATATATTAAAAAAAATATTGGATCATAGTAGGAGAAGGGAACTGGAAATATGAGAAGCAATACTTGGTTAGTCAATGTGACAATGAAATATTTTAAAATAAATATAAAGGAACAAAAAGAGAGAAAAGCCAGCCACTGTGGTGCATGCCTGTAATCCCAGTTACTCAGAAGGCTAAAGCAGGAGGAACACAAGTTCAAGACCAACCTGGGCAATTTAGCAAGACTCTTAGCAATTTTTTTTTTTTTAAATGTTTTTTAGTTGTTGATGGACACAATGTCTTTATTTTATTGCTTTGTATGTGGTGCTGAGGATCGAACCCAGGGACTCACGCATGCGAGGCAAGCGCTCTACCGCTGAGCTACAATCCCAGCCCCGACTCTTAGCAATTTAGTGAGAACCTACCTCAAAATAAAAAGGACTGGGGATGTTGCTCTGTGTTCAGTTCTCAGTAGCAAAAAGAAAGAAAGAGAGAGAGAGAGAAAGAAAGAAAGGGAAAAGAATGAGGGAGAGGGAGAGAGAGAGAGAAACAGGTTTGCAGAGATGGTGCTTCTGCTTCCTTTAGAAAAGAAAGTGCTAAGCCGGGCGTGGTGGCTCATGCTTGTAATCCCAGCACTTTGGGAGGCTGAGATAGGAGAATCGCGAGTTCAAAGCCAGCCTCAGCAACGGCGAGGCGCTAAGCAACTCAGTGAGACCCTGTCTCTACATAAAACACAAAAAATAGGGCTGGGGATGTGGCTCAGTGGTCGAGTGCCCCTGAGTTCAGTCCCTGGTACCAAAAAAAAAGAAAAGAAAAGAAAGTACTAGAGAAATTAATTTGCAAATATGTTTGCATAATAGTTTTCCTGTTTGTTACTGCTTACAAAGAATTTCACGTAAAATAATTTTTTCCTTAAAGCAGTGTATATATCTTAAAATAGTTGGAATAGTAACTTTTTATAAATGCCAATTAGGTTTAATCGTTTAGGCAAAAGTGTAAGCTTTTGGATCTACACATTCCTCTCAGTGAATTAATGACTAGAGTTTTTAATCTATCATTTTATGTTACAATGTTGATTGTGGTTGATCTTCTTGGGTTTTCATTGAACATTACTGATCAGAGGTCTATAGGTTGGTCTGTTTGTAACTGACAACAAAATGAAAGATTTTAAGTTTTTAAAATTACTTTTTAATCATTTTTGCTTAAATGTTAGACTAAATGAATGAGGACAGACATTCAATTCAATATTGCTTTTCGCAGTAACACATTTTTATACTCTATGATTTAGAAAGCAGTTTCATACATACTGAAGAAAAGGTTAATAAATGTTCTTTTTGAAATTGGAATGAGACACATAAGAGTTAGAGAAATTGAGATGAAAATACTAGCTTTACTACTGATAAAACTCTGGGAAGGCTGGAATAAAGCTTAGTAGTAGAGTGCATGCACAAAGCTCTGGGCTCTATCCCTAGTACCACTAAAAAGAAAAGTTAGAGAGTAGGACTGGCTTCTTTGGTCTGGAATTAAGTACAACAATCCACCCAGTCAAAGCAACCTTCCACAGTTGATCTTACCATCTAGCAGAGAACAGTCTAAAATGTGTGCTTTGCGGAGATAGGCAGATGCGGAAGAGTGGAGGGAAGAAGGCTAAGCTGATAATGCCCAAGCCCTGCTTCTAATTCCCCAGTAAATAAGTTATTTCTCTTCTTTATTGAAGATTGCTCTGAGTTTCTCACTAATATTCTTGCCTTTCCCATTTGATCCTGATAACAACTCTGTGATGTTAATAGAAGTTATTCGGGCTGGGATTGTAGCTCAGCGATAGAGCGCTTGCCTTGCATGCGTGAGGCCCTGAGTTCGATCCTCAGCACCACATACAAAGCAATAAAATAAAGACATTGTGTCCATCAACAACTAAAAAAATATTTAAAAAAAAATAGAAGTTATTCATTTCACTTTATAATTTTTCTGAAAATATTGAAGGGAAATGAGTTGTTTCAATTTGATCATTTTTTCACTTTACTTGACCTATTTTTTTTTTTTAATATTTTTTTAGTTGCCAATGGATCTTTATTTTATTTATTTATATGTGGTGCTGAGAATCGAACCCAGTGCCTCACACATGCAAGGCAAGTGCTCTACCACTGAGCCACAACCCCAGCCCCTACTTGACCTATTTTTAAAAGCAAAATATGATATTACTAAAAATTTTTGTATTCATGGGATCAGTCAACAAATTTTGGCAGCCAGAGAAATTATTTGGATGAGCTTGCTTGCTCTTTTTTTTTTTTTGTACTACTGGGGATTTAATCTAGGGGTGCACTATCACTGAGCTATACCCCCAGCCCCTTTTATTTTGAGAGTCTTAAGTTGCCCAAGCTGACCTTGAACTTGTGGTCCTCCTGCTTTGGCTTCCCAAATAGTTGAAGTTACAGGTGTGCACTAGTGTGCCCAGTACTTACTTTTAATAGTTGCACATATTGGAAGCTATAATTTATTTCAGAGAAACAGTTCTATGTTTTTTTGGTTTTTTTTGGTACCAGGGATTAAACCCAGGGGAGCTTAACCACGGAACCACATACCAGCCCTTTTTATACTTTATTTAGAGACAGGATCTTGCTAATTTGCTTAGGCCTTACTGAGGCTGACCTTGAACTTGAGATCCTCCTGCCTTAGGCTTCTGGCTGCTGGGATTACAGGCGTGCACCACCAAGCCCGACCAGTTCTATGTTTTAGTAACAAAACTGTGCCACCTTGCTCATTTAGCATTCAGTCAGCCATTTATTCAATACAATTAAATCCAGTGGTTTTCAGTCCTAGAATCATCTGTGGCAGATTAAAAAATAAAATAAAAAGACATGATAATCAGAATCTCCTAAAGTGAGATTCTAAGCATGTTTGTTTTTGGAAAGCTTCATGGTTAACTTTCTTTTTTAAAACAGAGTCTTATTATATTGTCCAGACTGGTCT
The DNA here is from genome assembly GCA_004024805.1 of Geosciurus inauris. Taxonomy (NCBI): domain Eukaryota; kingdom Metazoa; phylum Chordata; class Mammalia; order Rodentia; family Sciuridae; genus Geosciurus; species Geosciurus inauris. Next base: position 52,181 of record PVHX01010731.1, on the reverse strand, counting down.
CACACTTGCAGTCTGCCTGCCTCAGCCTCTCAAGTATTTGGGGTTACAGTTGTGAGCCCCAACACTTGGTTTAGTTTCATAGTTGATTTAAAAGATAGTTACAGGGGCTGAGGTTGTGGCTCAGTGGTAGAGCGCTTGCCTCGCACCTCTGAGGCACTGGGTTCAATCCTCAGCACCACATAAAAATAAGTAAAACAAAAATACACTGTGTCCATGTATAACTAAAAAATATTTTTTTAAAAAAAGTTACAGTGTACCAAACTTAGAAATAAAGAAATGATAATTTAAGGAGCTTAAAAGACTAACAGACTAGGGAAAGAAAACAATCGAGTAAACTTTAAATTGTATTATAAAATTAAATAAAGATACTGTATATCTGCAGTGAATACATGAGTAGGATATGATGGAAACAGAAGAGCATCTGGTTCAAGACTATTCAGAGATGGTAAAATTTGTTCTGTCTTGAAAGACAAATGGAAGTAAGCTTGGCAAAATGGGGTTTAGAAGAAGGTCATTCTGTGCAGAGAGATCCTCATATAAATATATTTCATGAAAGTGTGATTTTTTTGGAGGGATTAAAAATATCATAATCTTAATATGAAGTTAATTATAGCTTTCTTATATAATATTAGATTTTTATCTTATAATGCTTATTAAATTAGATCTGACTGAATTTAACAATTTTCTGCTTGTTTCTGTCGGCCCCATCATTTTAGGAAAAGAATAATATCATTAAGTAAACTCTCCCTTAAAATTCCAGGCATAATTAGTAATTTATTTGGTCAGATATAGGCCTTTTCTTCTAAATTTTTTTATTAAACATGTAATTTTCACAGGTATTGTAGACCTTTATGAATTCTCTTAACAGATTGAAGTACTTGCCTAGTTATTTTTCAGCTTCCAGTGAGTCACTAATTTTTCAGTCTTATTTCTAACATTGCTGTCTGAACTGAATCTAAAAGAACATTGTTTTTATAATTCTAGAAGGATAACTGCCATTTTTTTTTTTGGTACTGGGGATTGAACTCAGGGGAACTTGACCACTGAGCCACATCCCCAGCCCTATCTTTTGTGTTTTATGTAGAGACAGGGTCTCACTGAGTTGCTTGGTGCCTTGCCATTGCTGAGGCTGGCTTTGAACTCACGATTCTCCTGTCTCAGCCTCCCAAAGTGCTGGGATTACAGGTGTACGCCACCATGCCTGGCCGATAACTGCTTTTTTCATATGCAATAATTTTTAAGAGTCAACTTACATAGTAGAGCACGTTTAGTGAGTACAGTGTCCTAGGTTCAATCCCCAGGACCAAAATGGGGGAAAAAGTCAGCTTACCAATTAGTTAGAAATAAAAATAAACAGTTAATACTTAAATAATCCTGACCTTAATTCTGTTTAGTATGGAGCCTGTCTTGTTAGGTAACCATTAAACTTTAAAAGATCTTTTAAAGAGTCAAAAATAAAAAGTCCATTATCTTCAACAGTAGCAAACTAGTGCTTTCTGTAATGTAAATATAAATATGTAGAAAATAAATATATTCTAAACCTTCAGAGCTTGATTTGACCATCTTTAATACATAAAAAGAAAAAACGAAATAGGAAAAAATGTCAGTCATCAGTGGGATTTCCACATAATATTTGAAAATGGAAGGAAAGGCTGAAGACTTCATATTTTATTTTATTAATGTAATATTTTTTTTCTAATCAAAATTATAATTACAGTTTTCTTGAACATCTTAAAAGACAAAAAGTCTTCTCATATTACTCCAAGAAGTTACTTATAAGCCAGGTACAGTGGCGCATGCCTGTAATCCCAGCGGCTTGGGAGGCTGAGGCAGGAGGATTGCCGGTTCAAAGCCCGCCTCAGCAAAGGCGAGGTGCTAAACAATTTAGTGAGGCCCTGTCTCTAAATAAAATACAAAATAGGGCTGGGGATGTGGCTCAGTGGACGAGTGCCCCTGAGTTCAATCCCCAGTACCTCGCCTCCAAAGTTGCTTTTAAATAAATTGATGAATTAATTTTTTTTATTTGGTAGTGTATAGAATTGCCAGGATACCACTATTAACCCATTCCATTCTGTTCATACATTAATCCTGTAGGTTTCAGACAATATATACATATACAATCCAATTTCCTTTTAACTCCTAGACATCAGTGAAAATGCCATATTGTCACTTAGATATGTGACAAAGATAGGATAATTGTATTATAAGTAGAAGCTAAGTAATACTTAAACAACCAGAAATTATCTCAGTGGTTTGGAAAAGCAGAGATTGTCGAACCCTGTGATGACTCTTAAAGCTTTCACTTGGATTTGGCACAGTACTTTAGTTCACATTTCATTTTCTAAACAAGTCATATGACTAAGCTTGATGTGAGTAAGGCAAGAATTATAGCCTTCTTACAAAGAAGGGTCTGGGACAGGAAGAACAGTAAACATTTGTACAATAATACAACTTTACACATTATATTTTCGTAAAAGTAAAATTAACTATTAATAAAATATGTAAATATCTTAACTGAAGTTAATTTTCCCCAAGGTTAGTGAAAAGTCTCATTAATTTATAAATTGACACTTTGGATGAACAATATTTGTTTGCCTTTGCAACACATGTAAAGATATGCTAAAACAGTAAATAATGTCATCTGTGACAGAGTGAAGTTTTCTTTCTTTTTTTTTTTTTTTAAATGTTTTTAGTTGTAGACGGATGGAATACCTTTATTTTATTTATTCAGTTTTATGTGGTGCCGGGGATCGAACCCAGTGCCTCACACATGCTAGGCAAGCACTCTGCCACTGAGCTACAGCCCCAGCCCCCAGAGTGAAGTTTTCATTCAGATTCCTATAAACCTAAAGTTTCTTGAGTACTTGATACTTATTTGTATATATTGGTTGGACAACTAGTCCTTATGAGTGTCAGTAAGGATACCCTTTGGATATTTATAGTGCCTATCACGGTATGAAAAGCTTAGAGAAATCCTTTTGTTTAGCTCTGCTTAACTCTATGTTTCCCCTATCAACTTCTCACATTTTCTTAAGGAAATTCTGGCCTGAAGAAGTTGGTAGGCTAATTGCAATTTTGTTATTATTTCTGGTTCCTCAGTACTTGTCTTTGTTAATTTTAGTAGTGATTAATTTAGTAATTAATTTTTGTAATTGAAAAACAAGTACATCTTACTTTTTAACCTCAAGGTTCCTAGTTCAGAAAACCATCCTGGTAGAATGGATTGATCCGAAAGTGGATTCAGTCTGTTTTTAGGTTTTCTTTTGGTTTGGAGTCTCTGGGTCTTGTGTTTAGATCTTTAAATATACTCTCAGTACACCCACATACCTCTTGTTGCCTCAGAGATTCTATAATGTAATGGTATAGAACAGCTGACATTTTAAAGGTTAAGACTGTGGGACAAGCTCATAATTTTTAAAAAACATTAAGACAAAAACATGAACAGGTTCATATTTTCCAAACCTATTATTCATGTAATAAGAAAGCAAAGATGATGTATAATAAATGAAAACCTCATCTTAGGCACTTATCTAGCTCTATAATATCTTCCAATATTTGTTAGAAATTAATATATTTTCTGATTTTTTTTCTCTGTCCTCTGTAAGTTTTAGAGTAAAGGACATTAAATTCAGGGTAAACTGAGAAAACTCGTACAACTCAATATATAATTGCATGTTGCTTTTAGGTAAGAAGTAAGTGTTGGTTCTTTTCATGGAATTTTTATGTATACCCACAGCTCAACCAGCAGGAGTGCCAGAGATCTTAAAAAAAAGCTTGCATAGCTGTTCAGTGAAAGGAGAGGAAGAAGTGTTCTTAATTGGCAAGAACTTTCTAAAAGGAACTAAAGTGATTTTCCAAGAAAATGTTTCTGGTAAGTAGGCATATTGCTAGTTCATAGATTGTTAGATTTTTCACTTTGTTATAAAGATACAGTCTTAGCCACAGAGTAAAAGAATTGTTCAAAAATTTAGTAAGTCACTGTTTTTATTTCAATCAGATGAAAACTCTTGGAAATCAGAAGCTGAAATCGACATGGAATTGTTTCATCAGGTATAATTTAAGCCTTTCTATAAGTTTTACTCTGAGCTGTTTGGTTTTATTCTGAAATAAAATTTCTGATCAACAGATTAAATTTCCTCATTGTATGGGATTGATGTAACTTAAAGTTTTAATCTTGAGTTTCCTTAACTGAAATAGAATTACTCCTTTGATGCCAGACATGACCAGTTCTCTCTTTTCAAAATTTAAGAGCATTAGCAAAGGTTGCCATTGTTAATAAATAAAGCATTTCTTTCCTGGTATGTATTTTCTCTAAAGATTTGGATTATCTTACCCTATAATATAGTTAAATCACAGGGAAACCAATATTTATTGAGTACCTGTTTATGTGCCAGGTGCTTTATATTTGTTAAAGTTACTTTCTTAAATTTGGACATAGTCATCACACTTTTTAAAGAGTCTGCATGAGGGGCTGGGATTGTGGCTTAGTGGTGGAGCACTTGCCTAGCACATTTGAGGCACTGGGTTCAATCCTCAGCACCATATAAAAATAAATTAATTAGTTAAGTAAAGGTATTATGTCCATCTACAATTAAAAAAATTAAAAAAAAAAAATGTCTTTGAGGGGGATAGAATCTATGTATGTAGAACCTTTCCATGCATTGCTCTCCAAATAATAAGGAAAAACAGCCAGAAAACAAGTATAAAGACCTAAGAATTAGTATGTAAAGCAGACAGTACCAAGCTCATAGAAATAGATCTGTGAGCAAGTTAGTTAGATGACACTTGCAGAAAAATAGTATGTGTAAGTGTAGATTTGGAACAGAAGGGAAGAGGACAAGCTAATTAGTGTAAAATACGCAAAGCCTAAAGTTTAGTATAGAGTTGATAGAGATAGAAAAGAGCACATGGAAGCAAGCAGAGATGTAGAAGAGGCAAGAATTGGAGACTGTATAGCCAGTTTATCCAAAAACTTTGTAATTTCCTTGTGGTTTTTAAATTTACTTTATTCTTCTGTGTTTTTATTAAAAACTAATAAAAATTTAAAACATTTTATGTTTAATATATTGCCAAACTCAAGGCTAAGGGAATAGCCAAGACTGCCCTGACTTCACACATCAGCCACACGTTTAGAAGTCTCCAGGCCACCATCCCTTTTGGATAGCTGGCTTCAAATTTAGGTTTTCTCACTTACTCCTCAGATTGAATAATTTGCTAAAATTCAGAGAACTCTGGAATTTGCATATGCTTATAAATTTGTTACAACTAAGGGATACAAATCAGAACCAAATGAAGGGAGACATGTAGGGCAAGAGGTTCCTAAAGGCCAATCAATCTTTTGCCATCTTGGTGGAAGTATCACCCCCCTCAGCTCATCAGTATGTGACAATTTGGAGAGAATTGCCAAACCAGTGAGACCCACCCCAAGCTTTTGGTGTCCAGAGTTTTGATTTGGACTTGATTATATATTGCCTGTGCCCTGACCTGTAGTTTCCAGTTCCATCAGAGGTCAGAACTGATGTGGCATGTTTCAGAGAGCCCATCATAAGTCACATTGGTAGTTTGTCCAGTGGCCAAAGCCCTAAAGATACTCCTATCAGAGTATCTTTGCAGGAACCTAGAGATCACCTCCCAATAATCAAGGGCAAAGAACAGATCTTTCTTTGGATAAAGTTAATTTTTCATTACACAGTATCATAAGAACTGGAGCTTCCTATATACACAGACAATTGGCATGTGGAAAGCTCTCCTCTAGCTTTATACTACTTGCCATGGAAAAGAGATAGTAGGACTTAAGTCATTCCTTTGTCACATATGCTATATTGCACAGTATCTCCTAGGGTTATTTACTATTCCTTTTTAATATTTTCTAGTTGTAGTTGTCAATGGGCTTTTATTTATTTATTTATTTTTATGTGGTGCTGAGGATTGAACCCAGTGCCTCACATATGCTAGGCAAGTGCTTTGCCACTGAGCTACATCCCCAGCCCCTATTTACTATTCTTTTTATTTTTTTATTTTTTTATTTTTTTAGTTGTAGATGGACACAATGTCTTTATTTTATTGCTTTGTATGTGGTGCTGAGGATCGAACCCAGGGCCTCACGCATGCGAGGCAAGTGCTCTACCGCTGAGCTACAATCCCAGCCCCCTATTTACTATCTGTGTTATTTAAGAAAGTCAAGTCACTTTTGTCCCCCATTTGTCTAATCTATAAGATAAACTCTTGCACAAGATTGAGCTCTAACCCTGACATTTTAATGTTTTTTTAATATTCCTTGATCCGACGATCCCCATGCCCTGTAAACCAGCAGTTATCTTCCTTGAGAGTATTCCTGAAGGTTAGAGGGCAATGTTGTGTGGCTTTTCTGTGATCCTCATAATACTAGCCACTTAATAGATAATCATGAACCAAAGTACAGTGACATATGTATTTAATCCCAACTGCTCAGGAGTCTGACACAGGAAGATCTCAAGTTGGAGGCCAGTCTGGGCAACTTAGTGAGACCCTGTGTCAAAATAAAAAGCACTGGGGATATAGCTCACAGAGTAGAGTACCCTAGAATTCAATCCCCAGTACTGGAAGCAGGGGGAAGATACTCATGAAAAACTTCTCCATTCATTTTATTCCCCTTGAATGAAAAGAGGACTCTGGTCTAAGGTGTTTTTGTTCTTTCTGAGGACACTTCAAACCCTAATTTCAATCAGGTTCTTATATACCTAGAATTTTAATCCTAACTGAAGCTTAATTTATCCTTGGGTTATTTTGTATGCTATGAACATGTTCTTGTTTTGATTTGTTTTATTTTTGTGGTACTGAGGATTGAATCCAGTGGCCATCTACCTAAGCTACATCCTCCTCTCCCTTTTTTTCAACAGTCTTGCTGAATTGCCCAGTTGGGCCTCATATTCAGAATTCCCCTGCTTTTAGCTTCCTGATTAACTGGGATTATAGGCTTGTGGCACTTTGCTATAATAAATTGATTAGGAGCCGGGCACAGTGGCTCAAGCCTGTAATCCCGCACTTAGGGAGGCTGAGACAGGAGAATCGCGAGTTCAAAGCCAACCTCTGCAACAGCGAGGTGCTAAGCAACTCATTGAGACCTTGTCTCTACATAAAACACAAAATAGGGCTGGGTATGTGGCTCAGTGGTTGAGTGCCCCTGAGTTCAATCCCCAGTACCAAAAAAATAAAATAAAATAAAATAAAAATAAATTGATGAGGTAAATGTAAACTCCCTTACTTGTAATTTTCTATTATAATTATTCCTATGATGCAGATTTATAGATAAGAAAGAGATGAGTTCTAGAGATTGAAAGACTTGACTTAGAAATGATATACAATATTAATAAACATTATATGATAAAATAGCCCCCAACAAATTTTTTTAAAATTTTTTAATTTGTTCTTTTTAGTTATTCATGACAGTAGAATGTATTTTGACATATCATAAATGCATGGAGTGTAACTTTCTATTTTTTGGTTGTACATGACATTAGTTACAGTGGTCGCGAATTCATATATGAATATAGAAAAGTTAAGTCCAGTTCATTCTTTTGTCTTTTCTCCATTCCCATCATCCTCTCCTCAACAAATTTTAATCTTAGTTTGCTATTTAATGTAGAACTTTATATTAACAGGTTATGGAGCCAGGCATGGTGGTGCGCGCCTGTAATCCCAGCACTTGGGGAGACTGAGACAGGAGAATTGTGAGTTCAAGCCTCAGCAACAGCAAGGCACTAAGCAATTGAGTGAGACCCTGTCTCTAGAAACAACCCAAAATAGGACTGAGGATGTGGCTCAGTGGTTGAGTGCTCCTGAGTTCAATCCCTGATACCAAATATATATATATATATATATTTTAACAGGTCATTTTATTTCTCCTTACCTTCCATTCCTTCCTGATCCTTTCTTTTGCCTCTCCCTCTTTTCCCTTTTTTCCTTCCCTTCCTTTCCTTTCTTCTTTGCTTTTTCTTCCCTTCCTTTCTTTTTTCTTTCCCTTTGAGGGCATGGGTAGTTTTTGTGTTTTTTTTTTTTTTGTACTGGGGATTGAACTCAGGAATACTCAACCACTGAGCCACATCCCAGCCCTGTTTTGTGTTTTATGTAGAGACCGGATCTCACTGAGTTGCTGAGCACCTTGCTGTTGATGAGGATGGCTTTGAACTCACGATTCTCCTGTCTCAGCCTCCCAGAGTGCTGGGATTACAGGCATGCATTAGGTTTGATCCCCAGCACCACATAAAAATAAACAAATAAAATAAAGGCATGCTGTCCATCTACAACTACAAAAAGAAAATTTTAAAAAAGAAAAGGGCAGAGTTCATAAGTGCTTCATCAGCATTTACTCAAGGGGGTTATATTTTCTTGGAAGATAACATGAACCACATTTGAACTTTTCCTCCTTTTCCCTAGTAAATTATAGTAATGGCAAATAACACTAGGAAGGTCGTGATTATGCTTTTACTTGTGATCTGACATGGAGGAGGCCAAAGCCAATAGCTGAGGGTGAGGTGAATTTGATAACACTTCTTTTTGGGGGGGATGGTACCAGGGATTGAATTTAGGAGCACTCAACCACAGAGGCACATCGAACCTAGTGCCTCACACGTGCTCAGCAGGTGCTCTGCCACTGAGCTATAGCCCCAACCCAGTCCTTTTCTTTTTCTTCTTTTTTGAAATTATTTTTAATTGTTGATGGACCTTTATTTATTTATCCTTGGTGCTGAGAATCGAACCCAGTGCCTCACACATGCTAGGCAAGCTCTCTACCACTGAGCTATAACCCCAGACCCTCTGCCCTTTTCTTAATAGGATATATGTGTTCTAACTAAAAGTATCTGATTTACTGAAGTTTGGATAAACTGAACCATTTAACTTTATTTATTTATTTATTTTTTTAAAGATTATGTGTATTTTTAGTTGTAGATGGACACAAATATATATATTTATTTATTTTTATGTGGTGCTGAGGATCAAACCCAGTGCATCTCGCATGTGAGGCAAGTGCTCTACCACTGAGCTCCAATCCCAGCCCGAACCATTTAACTTTAAATGAGAAAGTGGTGGAAGAAACAAATTGCATTATGAAGTACATCTCATTGAGGTTGTACAGAACATATGATAACTGACTTTGCACTTCATAGAAATACTTTTTTCCCTCATAATTTGCTCTTGTATTGAACAAGTATAAGTATATATGATTGTATTTTGTATATGGTGCCATTCTTAACAGAGGAGATATAGTGAAGGATAGAACAGCCTGAATCCTCATGGAGCTTACATTCTTACTGGAGAGAGACCAGAAATGGAGTGGGCAGGGGCTGGGGTTATGGCGCAGTGGTAGCATGCTTGCCTACCATGCGTGAGGCACTGGGTTCGATCCTCAGCACCACATAAAAATAAAATAGATATTCTGTCCACCTACAACTAAAAAATAAATATAAAAAAAATGGAGTGGGCAGGGGATCAGGGTAATTTCAAGTGCCAGCAAGTGCCGATGTGGAAATAAATAATTATCTGACCAGGTTGGGGAGGGATTCTACTTTAAAAAGGATAGTTATGGAAGATTTCTCTAAGGAGGTAACATTTGTATAAAATTTGAAAACTGGTGAAGAACTTGCCATTTGAGGAGGTGAAAGAAGAATATTACAATTGGAGAGAATAGCAAGTGTAAGATAGAACTGAGTTTCATATGTTAAAAGAATGGACTAAGGGGGCTGGGCTTGTGGCTCAGTGGTGGAGTACTTGCCTACCATGTGTTAAGGCACTGGGTTCAATTCTTAGCACCACATATAAATAAATGAATAAAATAAAGGTTCATCAACATCTAAAAAAAAAAAAAAAGAATGGACTGAGAAAGTCTATGTGTAGTAAGGCAGGGGTAAAGTGGGAATGAGATGAACTTGACAGAGCAGGGACTTTGAAAGCCATTATAAAATATTTTAATTTCTACCTTAAAAGAAATCTTAAGACTAAGGATCTAATACCTATCAACCTGAGCTTAAAAATACATTTTTTTTTCTTATCAGACTTTTGTAAAACTTTAAAGCTAATAGGAAATATACTTAGTCTTCTAAATTTAAATATTGTTTCTTTTCTGACTCTTGTACTTTTCTTTAAATTAGAACCATCTTATTGTGAAGGTTCCCCCATATCATGACCAACATATAACTTTGCCTGTATCAGTGGGGATATATGTAGTGACCAATGCTGGAAGATCCCATGATGTTCAGCCATTCACCTACACTCCAGATCCAGGTATGTCATAGAGAAAAATTTTGAATAAAAATGAATAATTAATTTCTAGTTCTTTGGGGAGAAGATAAAAAGACCAGCCAAGCAAAGAGAAAAAGTTACTCTCTGAGACAAATTAATATGAATTTATTTTGGAGATGGCTTTATTTCCTAAAAAGATAGCCATCAAATACAACTTTTATGCTAGCAGGATCATGTTTATCTTATGCTGTAATAATAAAAGCCAGAAATGCTCTGAGATCAGATCCTCCAGAGCTACCTTATAGGTTACTCCTTAATAAAGATGACCATTCATTGGTGCTTCTTAAGTGCAGGAAGGTAAGTGACAATTTTGGGAAATAGTTTAAATTGGCTTGTTTATAGGGTTTTTGTTTGTTTGTTTGTTTGTTTGTTTATGACTTGCTGAGGATTGAACCCAGGGTCTTCTGCAAGCTAAGCATATGCTCTGCCACTGAGGTACACACTCCCACCTTCTTATGGTTTTTTGTTTTTTTTCTTAACTAGTCTTTTTTGTTTTGTTTTGGTATTGGAGTTTGAACCTGATGCTTTACCACTGAGCCACATTCCCAGCCCCCCCACCTTTTTTTTGGAGTCAGGGTCTTACTAAGTTACTTAGGGTCTTGCTAAGTTGCTGAGGCTGGCCTCAAACTTGTGATCCTCCTATCTCAACCTCCCAAATCCCCAAGATACTGGTGTGCACCACTGCACCCAGGTTAAGTGCATCTTTGAGAGAAGTGAGGAATATGCTTGGAGTAATATGTGATAAAATCAAACATTTCAGAGACCAGTAGTGAATATTTTAAATATGATTTTTAAGTATTCAGGAAAAATAAGATGGCTTAGAAATTAGAGTGCCAAGAATAATTAAAATGTTAAAAGTTTGATGGTATCTTGCTAAAAGTATCTTGTAAGTTGTTTGCCTGCATTAATTTAGTTGCCTGAAGAAGACAGAAGCTTTCTGCTAGAAGAACACTTTGGAAATGGAAACTTGTATGTTCCATTGACTGAGGCTTGGTTTCTAATGGCTCCCTTTTTTGGGGGGGTATTGGGGATTGAACTCAGGGGCACTCGATCACTGAGCCACATCCCCAGCCCTATTTTGTGTTTTATGTAGAGACAATGTCTCACTGAGTTGCTTAGCGCCTCGCCATTGCTGAGTCTGGCTTTGAACTCACGATTCTCCTTTCTCAGCCTCCCTAAGTGCTGGGGTTATAGGCTTGCGCCACCGTGCCCGGCTTCTAATGGCTACTATTGATTCAGTTTATTTCCAGTCTGAGGCATACTTAATAATTATCATCCTTCCATACCTATAGTTTAATATGTTTTCCCCAAATAGTTCAGGATCCAGTAAGATGGAAGAAGGTGAAGAAAAGTGATACCGAAAGAAAGCTCTGGAATCAAAAATAAGGGAAACAAATCTAGGTGTAGGGTGGCATATACCTACTTAGGAGCTAAGACAGGAGGATTCTTGAATCCAGGAGTTCAAGGCCAGCCTGGGCAACACAGTGAGATTCCCATCTCAAAAAAAAAAAAAAGCCAGGCCCGGTGGCTCATGCCTGTAATCCCAGCACTTTGGGAGGCTGAGACACGAGAATCATGAGTTCAAAGCCAGCCTCAGCAACGGCAGGGCACTAAGCAACTCAGTGAGACCCTGTCTCTACATAGAACATAAAATGGGGCTGGGAATGTGGCTCAGTGGTCAAGTACCTCTGAATTCATTCCCTGGTACCAAAAAAAAGAAGAAGAAGAAGGAGGAAATGGTAGCTAATAGAGTTATAATTAATCTTGGTAATTATTTCGTTTTTCAGTTCATCCAATTCCCTATTTTAATTATGTCTGAATTTTGCAGTATTGGTTATTTTCCATGAGTTTGCTACACAGACACGCCACAGTGTATAGCACTAATTAAACTCCCCTTGCTGTTTTTCTCAAAACAAAAGTTATAAGTAAAAACTTTGTACCAAAAAAGCATGATTTGGAAATAACATTTTTGGCTTTAACAAAAATAGGAGGAGGATTGCTTTATAGGAAGAGCCCAAATATTTGTTTTTTGTTTTTGTTTTTTTCCTCAGAAGGCCTAAAAATTTTAAAAATGTGATTTCAAGTTAATGTAGTTAAGGCATTTCAGTAACTGCTAGTTATGAAATACTGATATGTAATATTTTACAGAAGAATACACAAATGTGAGGGGAAAGATGAGATAATTAACCTATAAGGATCTGTTTCCTGATGAGCTTCTGCATCAGTTACAGGAGAAGTAAAAGAGCTGTGTATACCAAAGAATGGTATTAATGGTTTTTGCTCTCCTGAAAATATCGAGATCTGGTTGTTGTCATTTATTTGTTTATATTTGTTGGTTAGTTATAAAGAACTTCAGGACTTTGAAATATTGAGTTCTCACTTTTAAGAATCCTGATTTCTTAGTGATGCATGCTGATTATTAGAAATTTTTCTTTGACAGATTACCAAATAAGTTTTTATGTCTTCTGCTTTAAAAAAATGCTCCAATGGCTTGTATTTGGCCATACTTAATCATTACCATATATTTGTTCTTCAAAATTTATACCCTTTGGGTATTTTATACATCATAGATAGCAGTTGCTCTTAGAAACTCTTATTCAATACATGATACACAAAAGGTATAATGAGATCTAATACCTCTGTTTTTACCTTTATGATATAATTTTAAAATTTTTTATAATTTAACTTTTTTTAATTTTATAGAATTGATAATCTTTTTCAGTGTACATGAAAGACAATATGATTTCAGGAAAACTTGGGCACAGAAAATTTACCCTAATTTGATATTGCAAACTAATAGCTGTTGTGATTTATCTGGGGACTTTTGTTAAATATTTTAATATTCAGTGATGTACAATTACAGCAGCTAGAACTAAGCCCACCCTAATTTCACAAGTTGGAATAGAAGCTGATGTCTTGGCGCACTCTTATAATCCCAGTTACTTGATTGGCTGAGGTGGGAGGTTGAGGCAGGACGATCACAAGTTTGTGGCCAGCCTCAGCAACTTAGCAAGACACTGTCTCAAAATAAAAAATTTAAAGAGGGCTGAGGATGTAGCTCAGTGGTAAAGCTCTTCATGTTTAAGCCACAGTACAAAAACAAAACAAAAACAAAAAAAAAACCTTAGAATGTTAACACCATTTGAATAATTAAAAATTGTAAATAAAACTTAAAAGCCATTAAATAAAATATTTCCTGTCCTATTTTGAGTGGAATATCTTCATAATAACCTGGAAAACCAGATTGAATTGAGAATTTTTCAAACTGTAGAGATTCAAGTTGAAATATGGCAGCATGGGATAAGAGGATCCATGGCCTGTCATCCTTTTCTTCCCATTTCTGACTCCATCTGTAGTTGTAAAGCCTTTATGCCCTAGCCATTCCTTTCAAACCCTGTCCACCAAACAGGCCTAAACAATCTACGATAGTGGTATAGAAAATTTGGGGTTCCTGGATATTTGATATATGGTCTAAAAGCAGGATAAGGGCAAGAGCCAAAGTGAACATATACTGGTCCCCCATGATGCCAGACACCAGCCCCTCTAACATTCTCTGGGGCTGTATGGCCCTAAATCACATATCTTATGTGTATGCTCTGAGATACTTACATTGCAGAACCAACAAACCTTTTTTCAGGGCCAGTTAGTCACTGAAGCTTTGCTTAATTATTGAAGAGTCTTTAAATTTTTTACTTCAGTCTTTTCAGACACAACTTACGATAGACATCATTACTATGGCTCTATAGTGGTGATTCCTTTAAGAAATAGTGGTATATGTAGCTCCAGTGGTAGAGCATATGCAATGCCCTTGGTTTGATCCTCAGCATTGCCAGAACAAAAAACATGATGATGTAATCCTCATTCATATCTTTGTTTTAATACTGGGATTGAATCCCAGAGTGCTTTACTATTGAGCTCCATCCCCAACCCTCTATTTTTATTGTTTATTTTGAGGCAGAGCCTTGCTAAATTACCCAGGCTGGCTTCAAACTTTGAATCCTCCTGCCTCAGCTCCCCCTGAGTTCCTGGGATTAGAGGTGTGTGCCTCTGTACCCAGCTTTTTTTTTTTTTTTTTTCCTGCCCAAAAAACAAATTACTAATAATTTAAAAGTAGAAATTAAAATTTTTTTTCTATATTTGTTTGTTTTTAAGTCTTTAATTGTTAAAATTAATGTCACACAGAGAAATTGTAGCATTTCTTTTGAGTACCTAATATTTTGTTAGACCTGTTATGCAATGTACTAAGTTAAATTATTTAACTTCATGTTTTAGATGTGTGCAGTTTTATCTCTTTATTCATTGACTATCATTTGACATTGTCATGTCAAGAAGAATACGTTAGCTGGGCACAGTGGTACACACCTGCAACCTCAGCAATTTGGGAGGCTGAGGCAGGAGAATCACAAGTTCAAGGCTAGCCTCAGCAATTTAGTGAGGCCCTAAGCAACTTAGTGAGATTGTCTCAAAATAAAAAGGCCTGTGGATGTAGCTCAGTAGTAGGACACTACTGGGTTCAATCCTCAGTAGCAAATATATATATATATAAACAATAAAAGAGACTCAAATCTTATTTTGGATTTAGTGAATATAAAATAAATATAAAGTAGAAGTTAAAATGTATTTGAATAAACTTAATATATGGTTATTTGAAACAAGAACCTACTTAGTTTTATCATTTAGAACTGATTTTTGTTTTCAGGCTTATTAAATTTAAAGTTGTCATAGTAAATTAATTGATATGACTAAGAATTGTAACCCAGCAACTCTTCATTAATAGTAGCAAAGTTTTGGTTTTTGTTTCTTGTTTTGTCAGAAGTGTTAAAAAAGAATAATCATAATATTATGGCTTTAATGTGTTTAGTTATTTTAATCAAGTTTAAATATTTACCAATGCTTTTTCAAGTAAGTTTTTTTGTTTATTACTGAAAATTGAACTCAGGAGTGCTTAACCACAGAGCTACATCCCCAGCCCTTTTATATATATATATATTTTTAGAGACCAGGTCTTACTAAGTTCCTTAGGGCCTCACTAAGTTACTGAGGCTGGCTTTGAACTTGGAATCCTCCTGCCTCAGCCTGCCAAGCTGCTGGGACACAGGTATGTGCCATCACACCTGGCAAATAAGTATTTTTGATAAATAATTTATTTAGATAAATGGTTGGGTGTTTTTCTTCTTAGTATTCTAATATTATTTAATAAGTTTTAAATGTGTATTATTTTTTATTTTGAGACAGGATCTTGCTAAATTGCCCAGGCTGGCCTCAAACATGCAATCCTTTTATCTCAGCTTCCTGAGGCCCTGGGATTATAGATGTGTGCTTCCACTCCATTTATAAGAAGTGTTCTTAAAAATTGCTGTTTAGGGCACTAAACCTTATTCAGTCCTGAGTACCAAAAAAAAAAAAATTGCTGTTTTAATTTTGTTTCAATAAGTGCTCATATGCTGTCCTCACTTAGATTAGTGAATTTTAGAGGATCTACTGCTGGTTACAAAAACATCTCAACCTTAAATTTCTGCTAAAAAATAAGATGCTCTGTGAGAAAGTGTTCCAATTAAAGAATTCTAAGGTACACATTTGTTAAGCTGAATACACTTTAAATCCATGAACTTCTTTTTTTAATTGCAGCAGCTGGTGCTTTGAATGTAAATGTGAAGAAAGAAATATCTAGTCCAGCAAGACCTTGTTCTTTTGAAGAGGCCATGAAAGGTACTAAGTTGATTCTTTTCAGAAATTGTAATTAGGTGATCCTATCTGTTTTATCTAGAAAACTTAAATGTATTGTTTTCTCTTATGTATTTGTAAAATTTAGCAGGGTATCTTCCATATTATAAAATAAATATGTTTGATTTTATTGAATGCAGACACTTGTTTATCAACTTGATATTGTCCTTTATTCACATGTAAACATAACTTTTTAAAAAATAGATATTGGAGCCAGGCGCAGCAGAGCATGCCTGTAATCCCGGTGACTCAGGAAGCTGAGGCAGGAGTATTACAAGTTCAAGGCCAGACACAGCAACTTGGCAAAGTCCTCTGCTGCCTCTCTCAGATCAAAAATAAAAAAGGGGTGGGGATGTGGCTTGGTGGCAGTGCCCCTGGGTTCAATCCCAGTATCTAAATAAATAAATAATAAAATAAATAAAAAATATGAAAGGACTAGGAATGTAGCTTGTGGTAAAGTGCCCTTGCATTTGATTTCCCGCACCAATCAATGAATCAATCAATCAATAAATGCTCATTGGCTCTCAAGGAACATGATAATACTCAATAAATTTTATAAAATACAGTATTTTTAAATTTTCAATAGTAAAGTTCAGTATTCACATATGTAATAGTTCAGTATCACTTAAAATTAATTACATAATTCATTATAACTATTGACAGTGAACATTTTTCAGAATAGTTTAATGGGGCATTATGGCCTGCTAAATTAACTGCCAGGGCTGGGATTGTGGCTCAGTGGTAGAGCACTTGCCTCACATGTGTGAGGCACTGTGTTTGATCCTCAGCACCACATATAAATAAATGAGTAAATAAAGGTCCATCAACAACTTTAAAAAAAAATAAATTATTTTTAAAAAATGTTAAATTAGCAGCCGGGCACGGTGGCTCAAGCCTGTAATCCCAGCACTTAGGGAGGCTGAGACAGGAGAATCGCGAGTTCAAAGCCAACCTCAGCAATGGAGAGGTGCTAAGCAACTCAGTGAGACCTTGTCTCTACATAAAACACAAAATAGGGGGGCTGGGGCTGTGGCTCAGTGGTAGAGCGCTTGTCTAGCATGTGTGAGGCACTGGGTTTGATTCTCAGCACCACATATAAATAAATAAAATAAAGGTCTATCAACAACTAAAAAAATATTAAAAAAACACACACACACACACACAAAATAGGGCTGGGATGTGGCTCAGTGGTTGAGTGCCCCTGAGTTCAATCCCCAGTACCAAAAAAAAAAAAATGTTAAATTAGCTGCCAGGATTATCAAATTCAACTGAAGAAAAATTCACAAATCTATACATAGCTTTAGCTAACACTGAACATATATTAAGTGGTAGGAAATATGCCAAGCTCTTTACAAGTATTGTTTAATCTTCCAAACTCTATGCAGTTGGTAACTTATTGTTTCTTTTTTGTAAGTGAGGAATTTAAAGCTCCAGAGAGCTTTAATAGTTTGCCCATGGTCACTTAGCTAGGACTAAAAAAGTATTGGTTGAGCTTCGGTATGTGAATACATCTAAGTGAAAATCATTCAAATCATGTTTACTAAATGAATAGTATAATTAATTAATTAGTAAAGACTATCAGGGACCTTGTGGCCTATCCTTTGTCAACTTTTAGGATGTAGTCTTTTCTCTAAAAATTCCTTGTGATGCTGGTTGGAACATAATCTAATCCAATGTGAAATTTCTTATACAAGATTAAGAATTTAAAATTAAAAAGGTATGTTTAATTTTTAGTAATAAAATGAATTAGTCCTTTGATCAAAATCTTACTAGCCAAAAAATGAATAAGAAACAGACATGGGGCTAGGGATATGGCTCAATGGTAGAAAGTTTGCTTGGCATGCATGAGGCCCTGGTTTAGATCCCCAGCACCACAAGCAAAACAGAACAGACATATAGCTATTAATATTTTTCACAATTTCACAATTTAAACTTTTTTTTTTAAGTACTGGGAATTGACTTTGTGGCAGTATCATTGAGCTATGTCTCCTAGCCTTTTTAATTTTTATTGTGAGAAAGGGTCTCACTAAGTTGCTAAGAGCCTCACTAAATTTTTGAGGCTACCCTGGAACTTAAGATCCTTCTGCTTCAGCCTCTTGAGTTGGTGGAATTATAGGCATGCACTACTGTACCCAGAACAATTCAGACTTTCTTATTTTGATAATTAATTACCTTATCATTTGAGGTGGAATTAAAAAATAACTTTATGAAGATTTTATAATTTAATTGAATACTAAACTGTCTAATCAGTTTAAACTTTAAATTTTAAATGCAGTGATATTAAATAGAGATTCCTGACTGATTTTTTAAAAGTTGTCACTTTCAGAAAGAGGAATTATCCTCCACAGATAGCTTATTTTTGTGATTCCTTGAAATCAGAGCTTTAGTACTCTGTCGAGATGCTGTGTGGCAATTCAATTAGCTGCACTTTAATGATGAAGGCTGAGCAGTGAAAATGTCTTTTAAATTTGTGTTATGGAAATAATCCTTGAAGATTCATTCTTATAAATAGCTATCAATTACGATATGATTTAGAACTTGGTACCCAAAGATTATATCACAGCTAGATATTGAAAGTTTTCTCTCTAAAGTAAATTTTACCCAACTGTGTATATATCCTTATCACAAAAGTAATTTAGGTCAATAAAATGAAGTATACAGTGCATACTATTGTTAACAATTTCTTGGGAAAATTTTAGAAAGTTTTCTATATCTATATGGATACAGGTAGATTGAATATAAACAAATAGATTGCTTAGACTCTAGACTCAAATAGATTGCTTAGATTGCTTAGACTCTTAGAACCTAGAGATAAAATATTTATGTACATTCTTTGAGTTTCAGTTTTTTAAGGAGTAGTTAATTGAATGAATGTGAAAAATATTGCAGAGTATTTATTTTTCTCTAACTGGATGCAACAGTATAGCAAGATTTAGGAGTTTTGAGGAACCATAGAGATAATCTAGTTGAATCTCATTTTATAAGCAAATGAACCAAGGCTTTAGTGATTTGCTCAAGATCACACAGCGAGTAAATGACAGATTGAAACTTCAGTTTTCTCTCAAAAGTCTGTATTCTTTTCACTCTGATTTCCTCTTTTACAAATCTTTTTTTAATTTTATTTTTAAAAAGCCGTGAGAGTTCTATTTCTCTCACCACTTCACTCATTTTTTTAAAGGTCAGAATTCTTTTATTTATTTATTTATTTTTGTTGTTGTGCATGGGCAGAATACTTTATTTTTATGAGGTGCTACTGAGGATCGAACTTAGTGCCTCACACATGCTAGGCAAGTGCTCTGCCACTGAGCTACAGCCCCAGCCCATGAATCTTAATTCATATTTTAACCAAACATACTTATATGTGGCCTAAATCGTGCTGGCTGTCTACATGCTTTTAGTAAAAATCGTTATTCTCAGTTGTTGAATTTGTTATTATTTGGCATGGGTAGAAGAGAAAAGTATTTTTGTTTTGTTTTGGTACTTGGGATTGAACCCAGGGACTCTTTATCACTGAGCTGTATCTCCAGTCCTTTTTATTTTTTATTTTGAAACAAGGCCTTCCTACATTTGTGAGGCTAGCCTCTAACTTGCCGTCCTCTGCCTCAGCCTCCTGAGTTGCTGGGATTACAGGTGTGCGCCACCACACTCACCAAGTTTAAAGTTGTTTGGCATTAACTATCAATGTCAACACCCATCGATACCAATATTCCCCACAAGTTCAGATCAATATTAGAATGCTAAAATATGTCTTTCTTATTTACCATTGGGATTTTCTGAGTTGGCTTAAAAGATCTCCCCCAATCCTTAGATATAGTACACAGACTTGACTTGTTTGCATTTCTTCTTTCCTTACTAGAATGTTATTTCCAGGTAGCAGAGATTTTATCCATCTTATTTATCACTAGATTCTGAGAACCTCACAGTGCCTAGAACATTGTAGGGCTATCTTTCAGACCATTTAAATTTTTAAAATTCCTATTAAAGTGGCACATGCCTGTAACCCCAGCAACTCTGGAGGCTGAGGCAGGAAGATCACAAGTTCAAGATCTGGCTCAGCAATTTAGCAAGACCTTTTCTCAAAGTAAAATTAAAAGCAAGGGGCTGGGATTGTAGCTCAGCGGTAGAGCGCTTGCCTTGCATGCGTGAGGCCCTGGGTTCGATCCTCGGCACCACATACAAAGCAATAAAATAAAGACATTGTGTCCATCAACAACTAAAAAAAAAAAATTAAAAAAAAAAAAGCAAAACAGCTGGGCGCGGTGGCGCAAGCCTGTAATCCCAGCACTTAGGGAGGCTGAGACAGGAGAATCAGGAGTTCAAAGCCAGCCTCAGCAATGGCGAGGCACTAAGCAACTCAGTGAGACCCTGTCTCTACATAAAACACAAAATAGGGCTGAGGATGTGGCTCAGTGGTTGAGTGCCCCTGAGTTCAATCTCCAGTACCAAAACAAAACAACAATAACAACAAACAGGCTGGGAATGTAGCTCACTGGTAAAGTACCCCTGTGTTAAATCTTTAGTACCACAAGAAAAAAAAAGAAAATACAATTGTGGGTTATGGGACAAAATTCTATAGATTTTGCGTGTTCCCTACAAATACTACTAAATACATTGGAAATAATATATCAATCTAAAAGTACTTGGAAATATGGAAAGAAGAAGGTAGAGTGGCCAGGGACCTCAGAACCTGAAGAACAATACCATAGTAAGTTTCCTGGGTTTTCTTTTTGTCTCCCATTCATTTTGAATTGGGTGCAAAAGAGGTGTGCAAACTAGAACTGCCAACAAGTACAATAAATAAACAAGAAGACTCAGTTTTGTTTGACCAAAGGACTGAGAGAGGAAAAGCCTAGTGGAGACTTACTGAGATGACTCACAGTGGCAACAACTAGCCCACTAGTGGAGTTTAGGAGTGAATCCTCCCCATCCAATCAATCTACAATAGCAGAACTCAGGAGAGCTGGGCCACACCTGCCAGCACCAGTGGGCCTGATGTGCCTACAGTGGAACTCAGAAGGTCTAACACACATTAGGCTGTACACATGCTGGCATCAGTGGTCTCTCTGTCTGCAGGAATGGCAGCAGCAGGACCCAGGAGCCAATGCATCCCCACACCAGACAACTATAGTAAGACCCTCTGTCTGCACTTGTGGTGCTAAGCCCAGGGTTTCCTCATCCTTACCCAAACAGCATCCTTACCTAGAAAGATCTAGGCCAGGCATCTCTCAAACCTCCATCCAGTGATAGAATGCAACCCAGAGGCAGAAAGTGAACCAGGCCTGGAGTCTCTCAAGCCTTCACCAAGTCGCAAAAGGCTGCCCATATACATGCTTCTCTACTCCCAGAAGCACCAGCAGTGATAGAATGGGAGACCTGAGAAGCCTATTGGCTGGCACTAGGAGATCAGAGAACATACCAGGAAAAATGCTTTTTGTTGTTGAAGTCCCACATCTCTCACTCCCACCAAGACTTCAGGTAGCCCAGGGAAGCACTTTTCATTCATCAGGCAATACCAGCCGCAAGAATGTAGCTGGAGGGGCTGGGATTGTAGCTCAGTGGTAGAGCGCTTGCCTTGCATGCGTGAGGCCCTGGGTTCGATCCTCAGCACCATGTACAAAGCAGTAAAATAAAGACATTGTGTCCATCAACAACTAAAAAAAAATATTTAAAAAATAAATAAAATAGACTTAAGTAGAACCAAGAAAGAGTCTCCTAACATAATGTCCAAAATGGCCAGGAAACAAAAAAATAGAAATTATACTCTGAACCAGGAAAATTATAACTTGAATGAAAAAAGAAAATGAGTTGATGTCAATACTAACACAAATCAGATGTTGGACTGGGGCAGTGGCACACACCTTTAATCTCAATGACTTGGGAAGCTGAGGCAGAAGGATTGCAAGTTTGAGGCCAGCCTCAGCAATTTAATGAAACCCTGTCTCAAAATAAAAAATGAAAGGAACTAAGGGTGTAGCCTAGTGGTAAAGCACCCTTGCATTCAATCTTCAATACCCACCCCCCCCCAAAAAAAAGTAAACTCAGGACTGGACTTGTAGCTCAATGGTAGAAGCAATTGCTTAGCAAGTATCAGGCATTAGGTTCCATTTTCAGCACCACATTAAAAAAAAGTAACTGTGGCTGTGGCTCACGCCTGTAATTCCAGCAGTTTCAGAGGCTGAGCTGGGAGGATTATGAGTTCAAAGCCAGCCTCAGCAGAGATGAGGCGGTAAGCAACTCATCGAGACCCTATCTCTAAATAAAACACAAAATAGGGCTGGGGATGTGGCTCAGTGGTCGAGTATCCCTGAGTTCAATCCCTGGTACCAAAAAAAAAAAAAAGTAAATTCTCATTTTTCTCTTGTGTGCAGCAATGAAAACTACTGGATGTAACTTAGATAAGGTAAATATTCTTCCTAATGCCCTCATCACTCCACTCATATCGAGCAGTATGATTAAGAGTGAAGATGTTACTCCGATGGAAGTAACAGCAGAAAAAAGATCTTCCCCTATTTTTAAGGTGAGTTATATTGACCAGTGCCCCAAATCTGAACCTTATAAAAACTGCTGTGTTTAGTTTTTATATTTCTTTAATATTTGTTTTGCATTGCATATACTTAATAAAAACACTGATTTTAGCATTTTTGGAATTAGGAACATTTTTATTTCAATCTTTTTCCAATCTTTTCTCATAACTCCCCATTTCTTTTTCACTTGTTTTTCCCTACTCTAATGTCTCTGAAGATCCACAAAATTGAGGCATTTTGAAGTCTGTCCTTTATGAACCATAGAATTAATGTTTCTTTATTACCCTTTATTTGTCTAAGCATATCAACAGCTGATTATTATTCTACTTCCTTGACTGTCTTTATAGTACTTTAAAGTCAGACATCATGTTATCATGGGAAGTCCATTGTCTCATACCTGTTTTCTATATGATAATACAGAAATTGAGCCGGGCGCGGTGGCTCAAGCCTGTAATCCCAGCACTTAGGGAGGCTGAGACAGGAGGATCGCGAGTTCAAAGCCAGCCTCAGCAACGGCGAGGTGCTAAGCAACTCAGTGAGACCCTGTCTCTACATAAAACACAAAATAGGGCTGGGAATGTGGCTCAGTGGTCGAGTGCCCCTGAGTTCAATCCCCAGTACCAAAAAAAAAAAAAAATACAGAAATTGGTTCTACTTAACCTTTTTAGAACAGTAATAATTTTTAAGTGTCATATATGCTTATTTAATGTATATATAAACATTATTTGGGGATTTTTACTTTTTAGACTACAAAGACAGTTGGATCAACTCAACAAACTTTAGAAAATATCTCTAACATCGCAGGAAATGGGTCCTTTTCATCACCATCATCTTCCCACTTACCTTCTGAAAATGAAAAGCAGCAGCTTCAGCCTAAGACATACAACCCAGAGAGTCTGACAACTATCCAAACACAGGACATCTCACAGCCTGGGACCTTTCCAGCAGTTTCTGCTACTAGTCAGCTGCCCAGCAGTGATGCACTACTACAGCAGGCTGCACAATTTCAGACAAGAGAAACTCAGTCTAGAGAAGTATTACAGTCAGATGGTACAGTAGTTAATTTGTCACAACTCACTGAGGGGTCACAGCAACAGCAACAGTCACCACTGCAAGAACAAGCACAAACTTTACAGCAGCAGATTTCATCAAATATTTTTCCATCACCAAATAGTGTGAGTCAGCTACAGAATACTATCCAGCAATTGCAAGCAGGGAGTTTTACAGGAAGTACTACTAGTGGTAGCAGTGGAAGTGTTGACTTGGTCCAGCAAGTTTTAGAGGCACAACAACAGTTATCTTCAGTTTTATTTTCTGGTCCAGATGGTAATGAGAATGTTCAAGAACAACTTAGTGCAGACATTTTTCAACAAGTCAGTCAAATTCAAAATAGCGTAAGCCCTGGGATGTTTTCCTCCACGGAGTCCTCAGTCCACACCAGACCAGATAATTTAATACCTGGAAGAGCTGAAAGTGTTCATCCACAGACAGAAAACACATTGTCAAATCAACAACAGCAACAACAGCAACAGCAAGTGATGGAATCATCAGCTGCAATGGTGATGGAAATGCAACAGAGTATTTGCCAGGCAGCTGCCCAAATTCAGTCAGAGTTATTCCCTTCAACAGCCTCAGCAAATGGAAACCTTCAACAGTCACCAGTTTATCAGCAGCCTTCTCACATGATGAGTGCACTACCTACCAGTGAGGACATGCAAATGCAATGTGAATTGTTTTCTTCTCCTCCTGCTGTTTCTGGAAATGAAACCTCCACAACCAGCACACAGCAGGTTGCAACCCCTGGCACTACCATGTTTCAGACATCAAGTTCAGGAGATGGTGAAGAAACTGGAGCACAAACAAAACAGATTCAGAACAGTGTCTTTCAGACCATGGTCCAAATGCAGCATAGTGGGGACAATCAACCTCAAGTTAACCTCTTTTCATCTACAAAAAGTATGATGAGTGTTCAGAATAGTGGTGCCCAGCAACAAGGTAATGGTTTATTCCAGCAAGGGAATGAGATGATGTCACTTCAGTCTGGAAATTTTCTGCAGCAGTCTTCTCATTCACAGGCTCAGCTTTTTCATCCTCAGAATCCTATTGCTGATGCTCAAAACCTTTCCCAGGAAACTCAAGGTTCTATTTTTCATAGTCCAAATCCTATTGTCCACAGTCAGACTTCTACAACCTCCTCCGAACAAATGCAGTCTCCAATGTTTCACTCTCAGAGTACCATCGCTGTGTTACAGGGCTCTTCAGTTCCTCAAGACCAGCAGTCACCCAACATATTTCTTTCCCAAAGTCCTATGAATAATCTTCAGACTAACACAGTATCCCAAGAAGAGCAGATTTCATTTTTTGCAGCACAGAACTCAATTTCTCCACTTCAGTCAACATCAAACACTGAACAGCAAGCTGCTTTCCAACAACAGGCTCCAATATCACATATCCAGACTCCTATGTTGTCCCAAGAACAGGCACAACCTTCTCAACAAGGTTTATTTCAGCCTCAGGTGTCCTTAGGCTCCCTTCCACCTAATCCAATGCCTCAGAATCAACAAGGAACAATTTTCCAGCCACAGCATTCAATAGTTGCCATGCAGAATAACTCTCCATCCCAGGAGCAGCAGCAGCAGCAGCAGCAACAGCAGCAGCAGCAGCAGAGCATTTTATTCAGTAATCAGAATACTATGGCTACAATGGCATCTCAAAAGCAACCACCACCAAACATGATATTCAGCCCAAATCAGAATCCAATGGCTAGTCAAGAACAACAGAGCCAGTCAATTTTTCACCAACAAAATAATATGGCCCCAATGAATCAAGAACAGCAACCCATGCAATTTCAGAATCAGCCCACAGTTTCCTCACTTCAGAACCCAGGTCCTACCCAATCCGAGTCATCACAGACCTCATTGTTCCATAGCTCTCCTCAGATTCAGTTGGTACAAGGGTCACCTAGTTCTCAAGAGCAGCAAGTAACACTCTTCCTCTCTCCAGCATCCATGTCTGCACTGCAGACCAGTATAAACCAACAAGAAATGCAACAGTCTCCTATTTATTCCCCTCAGAACAACATGCCTGGAATCCAAGGAGCCACATCTTCACCTCAGTCACAAGCTACTTTATTTCACAATACCGCAGGAGGTGCAATGAACCAACTACAGAATTCTCCTGGCTCATCTCAGCAGACTTCAGGAATGTTCCTGTTTGGCATTCAGAATAGTAAGAAACTTTTTCTAGTTTTTTATTACTCAATTGAAATGGTCAAATGATAATTACTATTAGAAGAAAGCAAGGTGCAGTAGTGTTAAGAGCACAGATCTTATTTAAAATTCTACCAATTAGTTGGGTGTCATGGTGCATGCCTATAATCCTAACCACTCCGGTGGCTGAAGCAGGAGAATTGCAAGTTCAAGGCCAGCCCTGGCAACTTAGTAAGACCCTATCTCAAAATAATAAAAAGCAGGGAGATATAACTCAGTGATAAAGTGCCCTTGGATTTTATCCTCAATACTGGGGTAAAAAAATTCTACCAATTAAAGACAGATTGTGGATAAATTTTATGAGCATAAATTTCCACATCCAAAACAGTGATGATATTACCTGCTTGACAAGGTTATTGAGAGAATTAAATGTGGTAACATACAAAAATGTATGTTTGCCATTTCAAGATAAAACTTGAAAGGAAGATAAAGAAAAATGATGGATAATACCTCAGTCAAGTCAGATATAGTGGGACCCACCTGCAGTCCAGCTTCTCAGGAGGCTGAGGCAAGAGGATTGCAAGTTCAAGGCCATTCTGGGCAACTTAGCAGGACCTTATCTCAAAATAAAAAATATGAGGATGAGCCGAGTTTGGCAGCGCACACCTATAATCCCAGCACTTTGGGAGGCTGAGTTCAAAGCCAGCCTCAGCAACAGCGGGGCGCAAAGCAGCTCAGTGAGACCCTGTCTCTACATAAAACACAAAATAGGGCTGGGAATGTGGCTCGGTGGTCTAGTACCCTTGAGTTCGATCCTGGGTACCCAAATAAATAAATAAAAATAAAACCTCAGTCAATTAAATAGTTTGTAAACTTTATATAACAAAGAATTACATAATGATATGAAGAAAAGTTGTATTCTAACTGTATACTGCAGAGAGGAAACCTAAGAAGAATTCCAGTATCATTCTATGAAAACCTTTTTCTTAGACTGTTAGTTGAGCACAGTAATGCATTTCCCTTACTATTTTCTCATGAATCTTAACTAATCAGGTAGCTTCTGTTTTTAATGTCTCTGCAGACTGTAGTCAGCTTTTAACCTCTGGACCAGCTACATTACCTGATCAGTTGATGGCCATAAGTCAGCCAGGCCAACCACAAAATGAGGGACAGTCACCTGTGACACTTCTTTCTCAGCAAATGCCAGAGAGTTCTCCACTGGCATCCTCTATGAACACCAACCAGAACATCGAAAAGATTGATTTGCTTGTTTCATTACAAAACCAAGGGAACAACTTGACTGGCTCCTTTTAACTGGATATGTAAGTATTGTGTGTTGGCATCTTATTGAAAAACATCAATAAATTTCATTCTTCTTAACATATATGGTTTAAGTAATAACACTACTTAGACTCAAAATCTTTTAAGAATGTGGCTTTTCCAAGATAGTACTTTTTTTCTTTTCTTTTCTTCTCTCTCTCTCTCTTTTTTTTTTTTTTTTTTTGTACTGAGGATTGAACCCAGGGGCACTTAAACACTAAGCCACAGTCCCCAGCCATTTTTATTTTTTATTTTGAGACAGGGTCTCACTAAGTTGCTTAGGGCCTTGCTAAGTTGCTGAGGCTGGCTTTGAACTTGTGATCCTCCTGCTTCAGCCTTCCAAGCTGCTGGGATTATAGGTGTGCACCTTCCATGCCTGGTTGATGGCACTTTTTAAATTCTAAACAAGTTATTTTGAATGGTAGTTTATGGTCATTTTGTTAATATTGGGCATTCTTTTTATCTCTAAGTTTCTTTGCCTTGGGATGACAGAACATCTAATAAATGAAAATTATGTTTCCCTTATACTATATATAGAATATGGTCATGTCTCATTTCTCCTTTCTTCAAAAAATATTGAGTCACAAATGTCTGGAAGAACAAATATGATGAAGATTCATTTTTAAATCTGTAATTGACTTTGGAATCATTCAAAGTGGCACTTTGTTTTCCTTCCCTAGTGAGTTAATAAAACTTTCTTTTTCTTTTTTAGAAATCCCATGAAGAAAACAATGATTCCAAGATGTCCTGCAAACTTATACTGAACTGTTACTTTAAAAACAAAACAAAATGAAAAATTGTACTTGAGTAAATGGATAGATTTTACCCTGACTGCAAAAGAGCACACCTATGCTACCTGTTGCAGTGATTAGCCACTAATGTTAACATCTTGTTTTTTATTCCTGATAACAATGATGACTGAGAATCTATTTGAATTTCCAGCTGACAGAATTGTTATTTTCCTAGTTGTAATTTCTTTAAAAGTATAATTTAAATTCAAGACTGGACCACTCAGTTATTATTGGTATTAGGAAATAATAATTGTCATGTTTACTTTTGTTCTTCATTATTTTCTTTCCTGCATTATTTTAGTCAAGTAATGGCTTATGAAAAAGTAAAATTCAGTAATAACAAAGGCTGTGATTTTTTTCAATATGAAAAGCACAGCTGTTGGCCAAAGTGAAGAAATCTTTTTCAGTTTTTATGGAGAAACTGAAGGGGTAACATTCTGACAAGTGAGCCATATTGAGAATTCTACAGATAAGAGGACTTGATTAAATGCAAAGGCAGATAACACACAAAACTGGGGACAGCTAGAATGATATTGATTTTATTTTTTCAAAGAGTTGTTAGTTCTCTCTGTTTCTACTAAGGGGTTTAGCCATAACTGCATAGAAAAATCATTATTTTGCTCTGTGAGAAATGAAGGGGGTAATATATGGTAAATTATAGTCTACTATCCTCCTATAGTAGTTTAAACTGACAGAGTCATCTGAGTCTGTTTTCTTCTTAATCCAGTCTTAGGCTGGTATGTCCTTTTTATATGCATCTATATTATTTTCCACCTCATTTTCACTTTATTTTAGATAACTGTTAATACACTACTGGCTTTATGACCCTGTAGCAACTTAAAGGAAAAGGCCATTTTGATCCAGAGTGACCTAGCAATCCTGCAGCACAGGGCAAGGAGTTTTCTTTTAGGAATTATTGGAAGTTGATTCCTGAGAAAACAATGTATTTTTTTTTTTTCCATGAACGGTGCTGTTCTGAAGTCTTTAAATTTTTCCCTCTAATAGAAAACAGAATAAATTTTCATTTACAAGAAAAAGGCAAACTAAAATTTCTTGAAACATTACTTCTCCCTGAGCTGCAGTGAGTATAATTCACTTGTCACCTCAGTGCTTTACAGTTTGAAATGGTCACTTACCTGATGGTTCCCACAAGCCTTAGGCTTTCCAGGGTCATATCATTGACTTAAAATGAAGAATTAACTCATGTCACATCTATAAAGAGCAAAATTACACACTCCAGAACTTGCAGTTGTAGCATTAGTTACACAGTTTTGGGTGTTCTTGCCACCCATGGGATGCCTGCTTCTACCACCTGTGTCTGGACATGTGCTTATGTCTCATTTTCATTTTGGCTTGTGGAAAGCTGTCAATGCAGTGTAAGGCCAACGTGTATGTGGCTTCTCTGTGTGTTGATATGTTTTGGTATCCTTGTTCATTTCTTTTAAGTGTAAAAAAAAGCCTGTTAATTGTTGTTGAAGGCTACTTTTCTGTTCTTTTTCTATCCTATACACTTAGTTGAACTGTGGAATCATGATGTTTGGTTTTGTTTATATAGCCAAATTTCTAACCCCTTTTTGTGATGATCTTCTTTAGTTCTTTGAATGTGCTCTTCTAATTTGTTTTTTTCTCTTATTCTCATAGATTGTTTCTTCCACCCCCAACCCTTTCTTTCTTTCTCTTCTCTCTCTGATTGAGAGGCATTGAATTACGTTTTCAGTAGTACAGGCTTCTTGCCGATATGAAGGGAACTTTTCAGAAAGAGACCTACTCTGGGTCATTTAATTTTGAATACAGTTTTCAATCGTTCAAGTTTTGGATGGTTTATATCTAATGTGTGTTTCATTTTTTTGGAAAGCTATATTTTGTATTTAGGAAATGGTATACTATTTTGCTATTTGTACTGAGTGAGTACATTGGCATAAATATAGAAATTTATATATATACATATATATAAACTATTCTTTTTTTGCCACACATTTTTGTGGTAAATTTGTGAGTTTGTCTGATGTTCTACCACAACGTGGCGTCTGATAACAGTGAGGGGGGGGGGGTTTGTTATGTCTTTATTGAGATATTTAAGTACCTTTGAAACAAATGACCTGTTCATCTGTAGCCATTCCATCAGGCAGTTCCTTGATGTTATTAGTGGGCTAAAGGCAGCTAGCTTACTGTGTGTTTGCTGGATCTCAGCAAAATATTAGAGTAAGGAAACCTATTGAGGCAGTTGTGTCAAATGGTGTTTCATAAGAATGAGCCATTCAGTCTTTGCTCACTATATATTTAATATTATTGTTGTTATTGTTATTATTAATTGGCTTTCTGTATTCTATGCCTTTTATTTATAGAAACACTAAAAAAATCATGTTTGTAATTTTAATAACATTTTCCCCATCTTGTAATATCCAGAGCTACTTTATAAATTCTCTGAACCAAAAGTATTTTCTTCAATATATCTCTTTTCCCCAGGTCCCTATCAGGAGTAAATTACCAGATATAGTTCAGGTTGTTAGAAGATCAACCACACAATCCAGTGCTTGTTTTAAAATGTAAAACTCCAACCCTACAGGGTAATGTCAGAGAAAGCAAACTCAAAGGTATTAAAAGAATAAACAGAAAAACAGCAGTAGTAAAAATTTTCTAAAAAATGTTTACTTCTCAATATTGTGAATTTTTTCTGAGATCATATAGGAGACTTAGGAAGTCTACTTGTTCACCAAGTTCCCATTAGAATGTTTGTTAATACTGTACCATGGCTGAAGGAGTGGCAAGAAGACTGGCTTGTGTGGTGACTTCAGTCTGTTCTGTGGTTTAGCAAGGTTTATTCTTATGCTGTTTGGCAATGCCAA
Source organism: Geosciurus inauris (assembly GCA_004024805.1). Classification (NCBI taxonomy): domain Eukaryota; kingdom Metazoa; phylum Chordata; class Mammalia; order Rodentia; family Sciuridae; genus Geosciurus; species Geosciurus inauris. The sequence goes on along the minus strand of PVHX01010731.1, from coordinate 21,489 downwards.
GTCACTGGGACCAATTTTCTGTTTTGTAATATCTAAGTTTAGAACAGAACATAAACCTGAACTGTAGTAGTTTGATTGGATGAAGGCGGAAACCCCAATTTTTATTCTCATAAATTTTGTGGTTATTTATACAAGGGCTGTGCTATGCTACCATATTCTTAATCAATAACGATAGTTATTTTTTGTTTGTTTCATTTTTTACATTGTTAAATGTTCCTTACCCCTAAAGGTCAATGTTAAGTACAACATTCTGAATATATGATTTGGTTACAAAGAGTATTTGTCTTTATTGAAGAGTTAGCTCAGTGGTTGATGTGCGTGCTCATTAATTACTGTTTCCAAATTACTGTTACAAATTAGAGTTACACAAGAGGGACTCAGTAAGCCAGCAAAGACCTTGGAAACAACAATTTATTAAATTTATTTATGGCAGAAGAACCTAAATAAACTGTGAACCACATTCTATTTCTTCATATTGGTACATTGAATTGTTCTTGCTTTTAGCAATTCACATAAGTACTTGGAGCTTATCTCTCTCTCTCTCTCTCTCTCTCTTTGTGTGTGTGTGTGTGTGAGAGATTCTTTATTATCATTCCATTATATATCCAAACCAATGGAAGAAAATAGTTAATAGTTATACTTTCCTTCTGAGCTTTATAATATTACCTTTGTGATTAGAGTATCATGTTAGTCAGTGCAAATCTATTGTCAGTCTCCCTAGAACAGGTGTTTAAAAGGCTTTGTTTATTATAGAGGCAGTATTAGTGAGGCAGTATCATCCTTCTCTCCCTTCTTTTCTTTTTTCTTTCTTTGTTTTTTCCCCTTTTTTTTTTGTAATAACATGTGCTATAGTCTACAGTTTCATTACAGTGCATTTCTTGCCCATCAGAACCTTGGCTAATCAACCTGGGAAAAATACTGTCAAAGGAAATGAGGAAGAAATTGTATCTGTGTCCCTCCAGAACTACTATGAAAATTGGCATTTTCAGCCATTTATAAATGCTTGTTTTGGAAAAGTGAAATCTAATGTTAGATGCATCAACAAATAAGTACAGAATAAAATGATTTAATTTTTTTTTTTGTACTGGGGATTGATCTCAGGAGTACTCGACCACTGAGCCACACACCCCCAGCCCTATTTTGTGTTTTATTCAGAGATAGTGTCTCACTGAGTTGTTTAGCACCTTGCCATTGCTGAGGCTGGCTTTGAACTTGCAATTCTCCTGTCTCAGCCTCCCAAAGTGCTGGTATTACAGGCATGTGCCACTGCACCCGGCTGAATATAATTAAATTCTTAAATTCAGCTTTGTTATAAATATTTACTAGGAGTAATCCGTGAACTTTTAATTTTTCTGGTGAAAATTTCTGTTCTGATATCTATTTCCTAACTGAAAATTACATGAGACCTATTTGCTTTATTCTGCATCTTTTTTTTTTTGGTACTGGGGATTGAACTCAGGGGCACTCGACCACTGAGCCACATCCTCAGCCCTATTTTGTGTTTTATGTAGAGACGGGGTCTCACTGAGTTGCTTAGCGCCTCGCCGTTGCTGAGGCTGGCTTTGAACTCGCGATCCTCCTGTCTCAGCCTCCCTAAGTGCTGGGATTACAGGCTTGAGCCACCGCGCCTGGCCTTTATTCTGCATCTTGAACATAGGTTTCATCCTAATGGCCATCTTATAATTGCAGGCTTTTGGTTATTTGGAAGAACTCAGTGAAAAGTGCGTGTGTATAATTCAGCAGATACATTAGAAAACCAACTCAGAGCTGAGGGTGTAACTCATTGGTAGTATGTGAGAGAACCTGGATTTGATCCTCAGCATCACCAAAAGAAGAAAAAGAACTCAGAGTATATACCCTAGTAAGAGGATTAGTAGAATCTCATAACATATTTTTTAAAAAAAGACAGTTTCCCTTTTGCCTGTTTGTGTCATTAGAGCTAAATTGCTTTAAATATCAAAAAATAATCTACAGTGTCATTTGTGAGTTGTCTCAGTGCTCTGTTTTTCAAATCTCTTCATTTCATGCCATTCTAAGCCTTGTTTGTTGATAAAATTCTGTTTTTACTCAACTATTACAGGATATTTTTACATTAATATTTTATATCTAGATTAAATGTTTATGGAAAAGTGCCTTTTTACCTTAAGAGTGCCCCCTTCTTATAATTGTATTTTTGCTTTGCCAAAAACATGTAAAAACCTGACTTTAATAGGTGACAGCTTTCACTTTTTCCATTTTGTCCTCCATTTTTTGACCTCCATAGAAAACAACTTCATCAATTCCTTTGGCTTAAAAGCAGAAAAGAGGGCATTACTGGAATTGGTCCTTTGGGGAAAGTAAATAAAAGATGACAGCATTATACTATTTAGGCTTACATAAATTAACTGTAGCACCCCTGGGTCCAATCCCCAGTAACAAAAACATATATATACACACACACATTAAATTGTCTTCCTCTCAACCAACTGATGATCATTCTTATCTGAAAACTAGTGAAATTTTTACTATTATGTGTATAGTTAAATTTCAAGAAGGAACTATTTAAACATTTTTTCTGATCTTAATTAGGTGATGAAATAAAATCACTAAAATAGAGGTTGGGTAATGTCAGTTCTCTTAACTAAGCAGCAAAATAGTTTACTTCCTGCCCATCAGAACCTCAGTTAATTTGCTTAAGTACACTAGTGTCACAAGAAATGAGGAAGAAGTTATATCTGAGTTCCTTCAGACCTAAGATGATAATTTCTTCCTACAAGATGCAGTTGGATTGAGTGTCCTGGTTTTTGTTAATTTTACTTCTGTTTCAGCTCCTTACCATGGGGTGGTGCTTGAAGCAACAGGTCAGGACAGAAGTTCCTTTGGAGTAGAGCTGCTTTCCCCCGTGCAGATATTTGTGACTGTTAGTGGCATTGAAGACTGCAAACCTTTATGCAGTATTCTTAATATCCTATTGACATAATGCACTTTAATCATTCCAAAGAAGCCAAGAATGCTACATAGTATTGATTCCTTCTTAATGAATACATCTTAACTATTTAGAATACTCTGTCCCTTTTTATTTTGGATAGCTGACTTGGTATAAGTATTGTGGATATTTTCTAAATTGACTTTATAGTAGGTTTTAAGATTTTGAAATGTAACTATAAGGGGAAATTATTACACCTTAGCACATCATTTTAGAAACATTAAAATGTTCATCTTGCTAATCTATATGTTTGAGAGTTAATTAAAACTAACCCCCTTCTTGTATGTTTTGTCATGTGTGTAAGAACATTTTAGTGTATAGTTTTCTATATATATATAGCTTATGTAAACCAGTGGTTCTCAAAATATAGTCCTCAGCCCACCAGCTAGCATCAGTGTCAGCTGGAAACCAGTTGGAAATGTACATTCTTGGGCTTTATTCCAGAAATACTGTATCAGGAATTCTGGAATGGCGCCTAGCCGTCTGTAACAAGCCTGCCTAATGATTCTGATGCACATTAAAGTTTGAGAATCAGTGGTATAAACTATATCTAGTGAGAGCAAGAAAGTTTATTTTCCCATTCATAAAGTTATAAATTATTATTTATGTAAATTCAGGTTAACATGATTACCTACAATCATTTATTGGCAATAATTCTTAGTATTGCCTATAAAATACACATATTTTATGTACATATGCAATTAGTGTAGTAATTGATAATTCATTTAACTTAGTTTGGCATTTTCTTACCACTTACCAAAAAGTTTACATTAAATGACTGATTTAAATATATAGGTGCGGTGTTCTATATTTCTTTTTAATTGTTACAACATTTAAGTAGCTAAAATAATTGACGGGTGCTAAAGTCTTCTGTTTATCCATAAAATGGGTACATTGTGGGCAGTGTAATATAAACTTTATTTTCATTGCCTCTTTCTTTTACCAGCAGACCACAATTTTGCTCTGGCTAGACCAACTCTCAGAACAAAATTATCATTCCTTGTTATTATATTTGTATCTGAGATACAAATAAGATGGCTAGCCAGATGAACATAGCACCTTATTTGACTTGTAATAAGTAAAATTTCTTTAAAAGTAGCTTGCTTGGTATAAGAATATTACATTAAAGATACAGCTATTCTTGGAGCTTATGCTTCAAGTAAGAATTATTTACTAAGATAAATACTAAACAAGATAACACATTACATAATTTGGGCATTTCTCCCTTCTCAGTTGTATGCATAATGTTAAATACAAACTAACCACAAGATAAGTAGATTTGTTTTTATTTCTTTGTGTGATCCAGTACCTCCATAATTATTCTAATCTCACTGTTTACAAATCACCAATTAGCTAATTGACGAAACGAAAATTCACTTTTCAGTATAAAAATAAATGTATACTCACTTCTAAAAATCTCCACTGCTGTCTTTCCATAACGCTAGCAGTGGAAATGAAGTGGCTTACTTTACATACTGGTGCTGGCAAATACATGGGCAAACTGTTGGGAGATGCTCTAGTTACATTCCTCCTTTATTATTCCACACCCTATTGCATGATGTATTCCTATAACCAAAGCATTCTACCACAATTCTGTTCAACTCCAATTTGTAATATCTCCTTTAAAAATTCTGTTTAACCGTATCATCCCATATGCTCACTCACATCAGTTCACACACACACCCCGCACCCAGAAGTCATTTGCCTGGTTTTAGGAACTGCTTGCTGCTGCTTCTTGCTTTAGCTAATGAACCTCAGGACAAAACACACACACAGATCTCAGATATTTGAAGGTGGGTTTGGAATCATATTTGTGTCCAATAAAGAACTGCCCTGCACTGAAGTCATTGTGACCTTACTAGTTACTAACCGATTCAAATGAACTTGAGCTTATTTCTTTTGATCTAATGAATGTATCTGCACACCCCATTTCCTTACATCTAATGATAAGCTCCAAGTGGATCTTACTTTTTGCACAACTTTTACTGAGTTTCCTTCCATTCTTAGTCTATTAATTAATGTACTACAAATATTTCATTAATTTGTTCTGAAGTGGTTAACTACCGTTCTGCCATTTAAAATTTTTAATTTTATTTGCTTGAGCACACTGATCAACCACTGAACTGCCTTCTTCCGTTGTCCTGCAATGATGTAAAGGTTACATTTTTATGTATATGGCTTTCATAGTTGGGATTTCAGAGCACTGACACCAGATATTTTCAGTTTGTTCTCTGGGGGATTTTCATTTGCATCTGCGTTTTTAGCTATCTGTGATAACTTGTTAAATATTAAAAAGATATTTTGCTTCTATTGGAACATTTGTATACTCGCAACTATATTTCTGTAAACAGCTGCAGTCGAAAATAAAAAAAATGAAAGTTTTCATTTTGTAGTGGGTAACATTCTTTTTTCCTCACAGTTGTGTGTGTGCATGAATGTCAATTTTGAGAACATGAATATGTGGTTGAAATTATTAAATCATTAGGAAAGATATATGAAATGTAGAAATCTTTTTGAGTAGCTATTTTTTTGCCTACCATACATTTTTGCCAGGCAGAATACAAATGACAGTATGACAGAATTTTCATGTTTGTTTTTACTTAGTTTAAAATGTTCTAGGGCTGTGGTTGTAGCTCAGTGGTAGAGCACTTGGGTTCAATTCTCAGCACCACATAAAAGTAAATAAAATAAAGGTGTTCTGTCCATATATATAAAATAAATAAATATTTTATATTTAGTTTGTTTGGTACTGGAAATTGAACCTGACATTCCTTTATCACTGAGCTACATTCCCAGTCCTTGTATTTTTTCGTTTTTAGAGAAGGTCTTACTAAATTGCCCAGGCTGGTCTTGAACTTGTGATCCTCCTGCCTCAACCTCCTGAGTAGCTGGGATTACAGGCGTAAGCCACATGCCCAGCTAAATGTTTTATGTTTAATAAAGCAGTACCTAACACATGGAGGTACTTCTGATAAAAACCAAGTTTCTCTACTCTTCAGTCCCACACCCAGAGGTAATCTCTTTTTATTTAATTTATTTATTTATTTATTTAGGTGCCAGGAATTGAACTCAGGGGTATTCCACAACTGAACCAAATCCCCAGCCCTATTTTATATTTTATTTAGAGATGGGGGTCTCACTGAGTTGCTTAATGCCTTGCCATTGCTGAGGCTGAGTTTGAACTCGTGATTCTCCAGTCTCAGCCTCCCAAAGTGCTGGGATTACAGGCATGAGCCACCGCACCTAGCTTTTTATTCTTTTGGTAGTTATTTCCATATATATAAATTATTATTTACCAGAGTGTGATGCATATAGCTACTAGTAGTACTCAATGATTTCAGTCAGGCCTATAATCACAGTGACTTGGGAAGCTGAGGTTTGAGGGAAAAAAAAAAATGAAACAAATCTTGAGTAGTTATTTTGTGCCTTCCATACATTTCAAGGTCAGCCTGGGAAACTTAGTAAGACTCAATCTCAAAATAAAAAGGACAAGGGATGTAGCTCAGTGGTAGAACACCCCTGGGTTTTGATACTCAGCACCATATAAAAATAAATAAAGGTACTATAGATGATACATGTTTATCATGAATATAGTATATAAAAAGCTTAAGCTGGTGCTGGGCGCAGTAGCGCATGCCTGTAATCCCAGCGCTTAGGGAGGCTGAGACAGGAGAATCGCAAGTTCAAAGCCAGCCTCAGCAACGGCAAGGCGCTAAGCAACTCAATGAGACCCTGTCTCTACATAAAACACAAAATAGGACTGGGGATGTGGCTCAGTGGTCCAGTGCCCCTGAGTTCAATCCCCAGTACCAAAAAACAAAACAAAACAAAAAAACTTAAGCTGGGTACACACCTGTAATTGCCTCAGGGTGCTGAGGTAGATAGCAAATTCAAGGTCAGCCTGGGCAACTTAACCAAGATCCTGTCTCAAAATTTTTTAAAAAAGGAGCTGGTAGCCAGGCAAGGTGGCGCAAGCCTGTAATCCCAGCACTCAGGGAGGCTGAGACAGGAGAATTCCGAGTTCAAAGCCAGCCTCAGCAACGGCGAGGCACTAAGCAACTCAGTGAGACCCTGTCGCTACATAAAACACAAAATAGGGCTGGGGATGTGGCTCAGTGGTCGAGTGCCCCTGAGTTCAATCTCCAGGACCAGGGGGAAAAAAAAAAAAAAAAAAAGCTGGTAAGGTAGCTCAGTATAGAATACCTGCCTAGCATGTGCAGGGCCCTGAGTTCAATCCCCAACACTGCAAATAAACAAAATGAGCTTAAAAGAGACTGCTTTAGACATTATGCTTATATCTCCTTTTCAAATGTAGATGATTTTTATTACATTCAAATGTACACATCTGAATTGCCATTTAGTAGGCCATATGTATATTTGAAAAATGTTGCCTTTCTAAGAAAGTTTTAAAGTATTTTGGCATTTATTGATTTACAACAACATTGAAAAGGAATAATAAATTTGATATATACAAATATAAAATTATACTTTGATCCAAAAAATAACATGTAGGCAAAACACTGATCCAAAGATGGGACTGTAAGGGATTGTGGCTCTCAAAAATGCTTATGCAATTTCTTATTACACAATTTAAGTACAGTGTCCAAAATAAGAAAGGTAATTGTCCAGTTGTTTTATTGGTGCATTATAATTACACCAAACATTGGGATTCATTATGCCATGTTCATACACATAACAATTTGATCAATCTCATTCCCCAGTACCTCCCATTTCCCTCTCCTCCCTCCCCCTGATCCACTTGTTGTATTCTGATCTCCCATTACTGTTATTCTAATTAGTGCATTATAATTGTATATATATTACATATCTAAAGCAGGATTTATTGTGGTATATTTGTGCATCAATATAGCATAATTTGGTAGATTGTGGTCCCCAGTACTTACTCATCCTATTCCCCACTCCCTCCCTAATTGTTCAGTTTTAATCCACCAGGGGCTAAGAACCCTCCTCTGTCATAAGATTCTCAGTAGCCATAGCTTACAGAAGTACTGACTGGTACTCTTGTGCTCTAGTTTGTGACACCATCATCTCTGCTTCTGTTGATGCAATCTAGAATGTAAAAACAGGAGCTCTTGAGTTTACCTACCTGTACACTAAGCCTGGATTCTCACACCTTACTGTGTAACCTCCATTCCTCAATTTCCTTTTCTATAAAGTGGAAAAAGCAAAAAACCTTCCTTATAGGGTAGTTCAAGAGTTAAGCAAGTTAATCCATGTTGAATTACTGAGTTTGTGGCACACAGTGTCTCCTAAGTCTTCCCTTGCATCAGTATCACTAGTTCTGATTGCTCTTTGCACTACATACTATATAGTTCTGCTTTATGAAAGATATTCTTTGAATTGTCCTCAGCATCAAAACTTTGTTATCGCCATTGGCATATAAATTTGCTGTCTTGTCTTGAAAAACCAAATAGATAATTTTCTTTGATCATATATCCCCTTCCACACTATTCCCACTGCTCTTCCATTCTCTCTTGAACTCATTCCAGTCAAGCTTTCATCAGACTATTCTACTGAAATAACCTGTCAAAAGCACCAAGGAATGGCTTCTTCATGGCCAGATCCAGTGGTCTCTTAAACGTACTTGATCACTCCCTCCTTGATACATTTCCTTGTCTTTCAGCATGCCATATGTAGCTACTCCTTTTCACTCATCTTGACCTCCTAACACTGAAGAACCCTAGAGATCAATCATAAGATCTCTATCCTAGTTCAGTGTGTATCTCTAGCCATTAATTTCTCCTTTAAATCTGGGTTTCTGATATCCAACTGCCCATGTCAGCTTGACTCAACAGTCTTAATCGCAAAGACAAGGAATCTGAAGCCAAAATCTGATCCTTCCCACTTCTTCATTCGAATTACTTAGGCCAAAATACCTTGGAGTTTTGGGACTTAACCTGGATCCAACCCATAATCAAATCCTGTAACCCCAACCTTTGAAATATATTTACTGCCCAACGCAACTATTGCTATCACCCTAGTCCAGAGCATTTGTTGGTCAGATTATTGCAACAACTTCTCAGCAAGTCTCTGTTTCTATCCTTGCCCTTTCCATTTGATGTGTCACATACTGATCAGAATTACCCTGTTCAAACAGAAGTCAGATCTATTACCCTCCGCTCAAAACCCTCTATAGACTTCCTATCCTTAATTGTGACAGTGCTTGTTAAGGGTCCATGTGCTCTGATCCCAGCTATTGTTTGACCTGCCAATCTCCCCCTTTCTCTGCCTCAAACATGACTCTGGCTGGGCACGGACATTCGGGAGCCTGAGACAGGAGGATCGTGAGTTGAAAGCCAGCCTCAGCAAAAGGTGAGGCTTGCTAAGCAACTCAGTGAGACCTTGTCTCTAAATAAAATACAAAATAGGGCTGGGGATGTGGCTCAGTGTTTGAGTGTCCGAGTTCAATTCCCCAGTACCCCAAAACAAAACAAACAAAAACCATGACTCTGCAGGCTTCTGCCTCCAGGATTTATACTGGTCATCCGTCCTGCCTGGATAGCACTCCAGTTAACTAGTGTTTCACTTCCCATGCTCACTTTATCAAGTCTTCACTCGTGTGGTCTTATGGGAAAGGTTTTTATTTATATATTTTTTGGTACTGGGGATTGAACCCATGGGTGCCTAACCACCAAACCACATCCCCAGCCTCTTTATTTTTTATTTTCAGACAAGTTCTTGGTAAGTTACCCAGGGCCTCACCAAATTGCTGAGGCTGCCTTTGAATTTACGATCCTCCTGCCTCAGCCTCCCAAGTCACTGGGATTACAGGTGTGCGCTACTGTGCCTTGGCTGACAAAGGTTTTTCTTTTTTGGTACCGAGGATTGAATTCAGGGGTACTTGACCACTGAGCCACATCCCCAGCCCTATTTTTTTTTTTTTTTTAATTTAGAGACAGGGTCTCACTGAGTTGCTTAGTGCCTTGCTGTTGCTGAGGCTGGCTTTAAACTCACGATCCTCCTGTCTCAGCCTCCCAAAGTGCTGGGATTACAGGCATGCCTGGCAGGAAAGATTTTTCTTTCTTTTTTTTTTTTAATTTTTTTTTTAGTTGTAGATGGACACAATGTCTTTATTTCATTGCTTTGTATGTGGTACTGAGGATCAAACCCAGGGCCTCACGCATGCGAGGCAAGCGCTCTACCACTGAGCTACAATCCTAGCCCCGAAAGACTTTTCTTGATTGTCTTATACAAAACAAAACTTCCTATATCCCATCCCTATTTCCCCTTTTTCTTCTGAGCATTTTTCACCACCTGATATATTTGTTAACTACCATTCTTCACCAGAATGCAATTCCATGAGGGCAAGTACTTAATTCACTGCTGAGTCCCTAGTGCCTAAGAGTGCTGAGCCTGTTGGCTGGGCAAATAGAAATAACTAACTTACCCTAAGGCATTTGTTTACAGCATTCTCTCTGTTTTTCCTTAATTTCTTCTTTTCATTTCTGTTTATTTGGTACCAAGGATTGAAACCAAGGGTGCTTAACCACTGAGCCACATCTCCAGTCCCTTTTTTTTTTTTTTTAAATTGTGGAACAGTCTAAGTTGCTTAGGGTCTCACTACGTTGCTGAGGCTGGCTTTGAACTTGTGGTCCTCCTGCCTCACCTTCCCAAGCAGCTTGGTTTATTTGTTTTTGAGACAGGCTTGCCCAGGCTGGCCTTGAAATTTTGATCATCCTGCCTCAGCCTTCCAGGTTAGCTGGGATCACAGGCATATGCCCCATAATTCTACTTGTTATCTACCCTACTCTTCCAGCTTTCTTTTCAACATCTTTAAAATTTCCTGAGAGGACCAGAATAGGTTGTTCCATGACCTTTCAGCTTGAAGCATTCCTGCTGAGCAAGCTCTTAAGCCACAAAACCTTGAGAGCTTCTGCTGCAGTTTGTTGTTGAGCCCTCTGACATCCCACCTTCCAGTAGATTTCACTTTGGCCTGGATGTCTCTAACATTAGCTTCACTGGTACCAATAAGTATGGGTCCATTTTGTAAAAAATCAAATTTATTTAATTTAGAACATTCAGAAATTTACACAAAATTGCAGTGATGAGGAAGGCAATAGAAAACAATTTCACATGGAAACACCTAGCCATTTGGCATTGTGGATATGGTTAAAGGGAAGACATCCAGTGCTAGTCTGCATCTGGTGAAGGAATTTCTCCTGACCCATCCCCATGACATCATTTCCTTACCAGGTCAGAGGCTCGCTCCTGTTTTCAGGCCTGGTTTTGCATCATTTCTCTTATTTTCTTGCAATGCCCCACAAGAGGGCAGTCCTTTATCATATTCGACTTGAGTTGTGGCAACAGAAGAGATGCATTTCAAGAATTTAAATGGGAAATTAGAATCTTATACCAAAATTAGGGGCTGGGGACATAGTTTAGCAGAGCACTTACTTAACATGCACATGGCCCTGGGTTCGATCCCCAACACCAAACAATAAATAAATACTACGCCAAAATTATTCATGAAAGTTAGTAATGCTGGGCCTACAACTCCATCCCAAAAGTCATGGGATAAAAAACATCCTTAGTGGGTGTGGGGGTACATGCTTCTAATCCCAGCTACTGAGGAAGCTGAGGCAGGGTAATCGCAAATTCGAGGCCAGCCTCAGCAGCTTAGTAAGACCTTGTCTCAAAATAAAAAATAAAAAGAGCTGGGGGTGTCGCTCAGTGGTAGAGCACCCCTAGGTTCAATCCCCAGTGCCAAGACAACATGCTTCAAAAGAAAGTTTCATTTTAGCAATGATACAGAAAATAACCTTTCAGAAGTCTACAGAGATCAGAAATAAAGTTTTGGGTTTTGTTTTGTTTTGTTTTGTTTTGTGCAAGGCTACTGTTAACTATTGAAGGCACTATTTCCTTTTTTGAATTCACTCAGTAGCTGATGTAGTTTGTGGATGTGCTGATTTGTTTCTGCAAACAAATTAGAAGATTGAGGTAAAGAAGAGACTTATTAGCTCCTCGTTTTAAGGAATTTGTGTACTGTATACAAACAGAAGCTGAAGGAAGCTTCTCATGAATACATGAGGTGCATTAGTCACTGTGTAGTAACCGAACCCAATATGTATCATAAACAAGCATTAGATTGCTAACTAGTAAACAATGTCAGTCCCTTAGGCTAGAGGGATTCAGTCACTTGTTTCTCTGAGTAATTCCCTTCTGCCATAAACCACAGAGAGGTAATTAAGAGAAACATATCTTTAGAGAATTGGATGTTATCTAGCCATTTAGCCCTTTAAAAAGGAATTAAATTGTGTAGATGACCTTAAAGAATATTTTCTAGCATCTACCATCTCTCTATACTTTTCTCTCTGCTTTACATTCCAAGTGGCTTCTGACACCTAATCAGATTTTGGTTGTATGTCATGATAGGAATCGTTAAGAATTAGTTGCATTTAATAGTAAAACTATCCAAAAATATATAAATGCAGTCTATTCATTCTCCTTTTCATTTCTTGTGGACAAAAAGAGAAAAACCCAAATCTTAAAAACTAAAGCAAGTCAGGGAAACCAAAAACCAAGATACCTAGAAATCAAGTCTTATTGCATCTTATTTTCTGGCTTTGATCTGGTTGTCAGTTGGAATGGATTTGCCCAGGTGATGGCCCACAGAAAGGCCAAATTTCTTGTTTTTCTGCTCATCTTGTACCTCTTTTTTTAATAAGAATCCTGTCTGGAAGTTGAGGTCAAAGAGGCTGCTTGGAGCAAAATATAATGGTGTCTCATCCCAAATGTTCTCCAGGCGTTTCTTCCATCCTTCCAGGACCTGAGTTCGGGCATCTGGTGGAAGGTGCCCAATGCTATATGTCAGTTGTGGTTCTAAGACTTGGAAGCCACAAAAATGCAGGGTGCCACTCTGAGGAGACATGAAACACAGAGGTAAGTCACAAACCAATTCTATGCAGTTTGTACTATTAAAAAAACAAAACACCAAACTTTGGTCTGGGCTTCCCAGTGAGACTCCAGTAAGAGATCAGAGGTGCCCTAGAGAATTATAATTATATTCTCTCACCTTCTGCCCTCCCTACCTGTTACCTATTTGAGTCTATTCAGCTACGCTCTTTAAAAGAATAAAACCTTGAAAGTGTGCCAACCTGGATCCTCTGCCAAAAGGGCCGGCAATTCTATTACGTTAGGGACAGTTTCCGCTTCTTGGCAGCTGACTCTTGCCAAGACGTGCAGATGTGCATTTCTCTGCCTCTCCATAGAACAAGACAGGTAGTAATAAATGATCTTTCAGGTGGTTACTTCACTCGCTCTCTTCTCCACCCCTTTCCTTAAAATAGATTTTCTTGAGAGTTCAGTAACACCAAAAAGCCCACCTCAGACTTCAGTTTTATTTATCTCTAAAACAAGCTGGAGGTAATCATTTCTTAAATTGCCCTGGGCTCTCAGTCTGTGAGACTGGGACAGAAACTTGGAGAAGGCCAGGAGGACTACAGAGAGAGGTGAATCATCTGGACAGAACGAGGGTCCTGGGCTGGGCCCATGCGCACTCTTTCTTGGTGAGCAGAGAATGATGTTTGACCATGTGTACACAAAGAAACATGCTATAAACACAGGCGCTGGAAAGTCAGGCAAGTTCCTAAAGGGAATTGCCAGCAGTTCTCAAGCATTGCTATGCTTTTTTTTTTTTTTAAGATGGGTCTCACTGTGTTGTCCAGCTGACCTTGAACTTGAGATCCTCCTGCTTGGGCCTCCGAATAGCTGGGATGACAGGCATGTACCACCATGCCTGGCTGTTACTATACCTTTATCTCCACATCTCTTGTCTATTTTCAGTTACTGTCTGGAGGCTTTGGAACCCATGGAAAACTCCATTAATAAATTCCCCTGAAGGTTCATTGAGAATGAAGTACCTGAATTGGCCAGAGAATGATGTTCATGTCCCCGTGGATGCCCTGGAGGGAGTACATGGAGCCACTGCCACCAGTGGTGATGGAAAGGATGGCCTTCTTATTCTGTGAAAGAGAAAACAGGTTCATCACCCCACCTCTCTTTGGTCACAGTAAATTAATGAATCAACTCCAGGGAAGGGGCCACACAAGCCCACCCTGTTCACGGCATGGACTCTTTTATACTTCGGCTCCTGTGAGCCACCCAGCATGACTCTGTAGAATTTCCAACCTAGATGGTCTACAGACGGCCAGGGCAAGCCAAGGGTTTCCTGCACCTGCATGTGGCCGATAGGTTAAAGCTATCATGATCACCAAAATCAGTGTTGGCTGCCCCAGTGGAGTTATTTGTTATTTTTAATCTGTCGCCAGACAGTACTAGGCATGGAATAGGATAAGACCTTTCACCTAAAAGTATCAAAATGTTTCTTGTGCAAGATTTGGGTCTCCAAAAGAAGAAGACAAACTTCATTTATTCATTTTTGCAGCACTGGGGATGGTACCCACAGCCTCCGAGTGCTAGGCAAGCAGCTCTACCACCGAGTTACGTGCCCAGCCCCAGCCATTCTAGTTTTATCTAATCCCCTAAACCCTCTTTTATTTTTTTTTTTCTGGAATATTTTAAAACAAATTCCAAACATCACATCACATCGTTTCATCTATAAAAACCGAGTCATGCATCTCTCCCAAAGGACCAAGAGCCTGACCTTAGAGTTTGATTGTACTCAAAGCTTTACCTCAGTATGGAATCTACCCAGAATCCAGCTATTAGAAAACTCAGAGCCGTTCACCTACCCGGAAAGGCCCCTTGTCATACATGGCAGCATACGTGTAGGCAAACTCTCCTACGAACACTCGCTCGAACCAGCCTTTCAGTATGGCGGGGACTCCAAACCACTGTAGAGGGAACTGGGGGACAGAAGACATTCAAGAGGTCAGACCAGGTGCCACACAGAAGAACGCTTAAAGCGCTGGCTTTTGTCATTCCCTCTGGAGGAGCTAGCACATTGAAGAAAAGAAAAGAAAAGTGGTGTGTGCCTGTAGGTCAGGACGGGCACAAAAGTGGGAGAACTGCTTGAGCTCAGGAGATTGAGGCCAGCCTGGCAACATAGTGAGTGAGACTCCTGTCACAAAACAAATAAATAATTAAAAATAAATACATATGGTAACATGAAACTCATAGAATAACAAGACGATTATTGTCCTTACTCAGCCAACTTGGCGCTGTGGTTTCTGCCTAAAAATGTAAATACTGGCTGGTTCTGAATAAAGCCATATGCAAATAAGATTCATTTTTGGGTAATCACACTTGGCAGCAAACTCTAAATAGCAAGGATTTCAGACAAGATTTGTTTCAATGTGTGATGTCTAAATCAGTATTTCCCCAAGAGTTTACATTAATAGGGTGTAGTACCAAAAATATGACTATCCCTTTGTGCACATCTACATAAAATCCAATTATTTAGAATAAACAAACCACTAAAATGCAAACAAATGGTCAGTATGAGTAAGATTTATCAGGGAATTCTCATGAGAAAGTCTTATGTGACCTTTTTTTTTGTTTGTTTGTTTGTACCAGGGATTAAGCCACACATCCCTGGCTCTTTTTATTTTATCTTTTGAGACAGGGTCTCGCTAAGTTGCTTAGGGCCCTGTTAAATTGCTGAGGCTAGCCGTAAACTTCTGATCCTCCTGCCTCAGCCTCCTGAGTCTCTGGGATTACAGGCTTGTACTACCTTGCCCAACTCAGTTGTAATATCTTTAAATCATGAATCAAGGAGAAATACTTGTACAGTCTTTACTCTGCTTCTGTCAGGACAAGAGATCAGATAAGCCAGGCAGTGTGGTAGTGCACGTCTGTAATCCCAGCAACTCAGGCTGAAGCAAGAAGATCACAAGTTCGAGGCCAGCCTCAGCAACTTAGTAAGACCCTCTCTCAAAATTTAAAAAAAAAAAGGGCTGAGGGTGTAGCTCAGTAGTAAAGTGCCCCTGGGTTCAATCCCCAGTATCTTAAAAAAAAAAGACTGCCAGCCAGGCGCAGTGGCACACACCTGTAATCCCAGTAGTTAGGGAGGCTGAGATAGGAGGACTGTGAGTTCAAAGCCAGCCTCAGCAAAAAGTAAAGTTTGCTAAACAACTCAGTGAGACCTTGTCTCTAAATAAAATACAAAATAGGGCTGGGGATATGGCTCAGTGGTTGAAT
The DNA here is from genome assembly GCA_004024805.1 of Geosciurus inauris. NCBI lineage: Eukaryota > Metazoa > Chordata > Mammalia > Rodentia > Sciuridae > Geosciurus > Geosciurus inauris. Next base: position 5,405 of record PVHX01010731.1, on the reverse strand, counting down.
GCTCCTGAGTTCAATTCCCCAGTACCCCCCCGCAAAAGACTCACAGTATACTGATTTTGCAAAAATAAGACTTTAGCTGACATCTTTCATAAAATTGTTATCATAAATATACTCTGCAGTATTTACCTTTCCTGTAGTGCTATTTGGTAGTGTACAACCTGCACAGTTGTATTGATAATGAAAACTTAAACATAAGATAAATGCTAAATGTAAAGACCATCAAGATTCTCTCCAGTTCTAAAACATGGTGATTCTGGAGAAGAACTGAAAGTTGCTCCTTCTGCTATCTTGGCTATTCCACAATATGATGCAGTAAAAAATGTGGATCAAGCCCAGCGTGTTAGCATGGTAGCACACACCTTAATCCCAGTAACTTGGAAGGCTGAAGCAAGAGGATCACAATTTAGAGGCCAGCCTGGGCAACCCAACAGGACTCTGTCTCAAAAAAATAAAAAGGACCAGGGTATGGCTCAGAGGTAGAGGACCTCTGGGTTCAATCCCAAGTACTGGGGAAAAAGGAGAAGAAAAGAAAATGTGGATCAAAAAGTCATCCTGTAAACCAGGCACGGTGGCACACGCCTATAATCTCAGCAGCTTAGGAGGCTGAGGCAAGAGGATCGCCAATTCAAAGCCAGCCTCAGCAAAAGTGAGGAGCTAAGCAACTCAGTGAGACCCAGTCTCTAAATAAAATACAAAATAGGGCTGGGGATGTGGCTCAGTGGTCGAGTGCCCCTGAGTTCAATCCCCGGTACCAGAAAAAAAAAGTCATCCTGTGTAACTCTGTGGTAGAGCACTTGCCTAGCATGACCAAAGCCCTGGGTTGATTCCCAAGAAGAAAAAAGAGAAAAAGAAAAATTATGGCACTTCCAAGACACCAGCTAGCAGCCTGTGGCATCAATTCATAGCCACAGGCCTTGGGGTAGGAAAAGGGACTTTTTTTTTTTTTGGTACCAGGGATTGAACTCAAGGGCACCCGACCACTGAGCCATATCCCCACCCTTATTTTGTGTTTTATGTAGAGACAGGGTCTCACTGAGTTGCTTAGCACCTTGCCGTTGCTGAGGCTGGCTTTGAACTTGTGATTCTCCTGTCTCAGCCTCCCAAAGTGCTGGGATTACAGGCTTGCGCCAACGCACCTGGCTGGAAAAGGGACTGTGCAGTTGCTGTGCAGCTGACTGAATCACTGAAAAACTGAGCCCATACCACTTTCCTTGTGAGGTTTCCAGAGCCATAGGCTCACTATGCTCAGAATCAAAAGGTGGGTGGGAAGCTGGGCGCAGTGGCGCAAGCCTGTAATCCCAGCACTAAGGGAGGTTGAAGCAGGAGAATGACGAGTTCAAAGCCAGCCTCAGCAACGGCAAGGCGCTAAGCAACTCAGTGAGACCCTGTCTCTACATAAAACACAAAATAGGGCTGGGGATGTGGCTCAGTGGTCCAGTGCCCCTGAGTTCAATCCCCGGTACCAAAAAAAAAAAAAAAAAAAAGGTGGGTGGGAACTGGTAACAGCAGAGTCATTGAATGGAGCCTGGCATTTACGGGGAAGATGCTGACAGGATGGCCATAGTGTCCAATGTGGTCTGCTGAACCATGAGATGGCTCTGGGGAGAAGAAGAGCCACAGTGTGTGGCAGGAGCGCATCCAGCAGGGCCAGAGCTGGGCCACTGCACCAGCAGAGAAGTCACTTGGCAACCTGTTTGGGATTCTCATGAAGAGCCTGGGAGAACTGCCAACTTTGGGAGAGTCCTCCAGGAACCACTAAATGGATGGAAGATTAGGCATATCAGAGAAAATAAGCTAAAGGCTTATCTGTCATTGTCACATTTCCAAGTGCAAAGAGTCATACAGCCAGGTTCACAGTATCTGTCCATCTGTGTTACATAACACCTGTAAAGCAATCACCCGTATTCACAGAGAGTACAGCACAGTGGGTTAAGTGACTGTTCTATGTTCCACAGCTAATTAAGTGACAGGTCTAGGAAAAAACACAAGTGTCCCTTTTTTTGGTGGGGGGAGGTGGCAGTATTGGGGCTTGAACCTATGGTAGGCAAATGTTCTAACTCTGAGCTCCATCTCCAGCCCTACTTTATGTTTAGATGAAGTCTCAATAAGTTGCCCACACTGGCCTCAATCTTGGATTCTCCTGCCTCAGCCTCCTGAGTAGCTGGGATTACAGATGTGCGCTGCTGTGCCTGACTATGGACACTGCTTCTGATGTCCTGTCCCTACCATACCTGAAATATCACAAGGTCAGCAGCTTCCAGCTTCTTTTGTTCAGCCACAATATCTGGGCTCAGGCATCCTTCTTTATAAGCTAGAGAAGACTCGACACTATACTGGAATTTCTCAGGGTCCTTCAGTTTACCTGCCAAGAGGAACAAGAGAGGCTAAAGCCAGAGGGGCCGAGGCTGGGCCGGGGAGTCCACAGGCAAATAGTTCCACAAAGACTAATTAAAGGGGAAGGAGAGGCTCCTACCCGTGATGTCCTTTTTGGAAATGATGGGATTGAAGTTCATGGCGTAGAGGTCAGACTCGGCCACCTCCCATCCATTCCTCTTCAGAACCTCTGCAGCAGCCTCTTTCATGGCGAAGTTGAAGGATGTCCTCTCGGAGTGAGCCAGTACGATCAGTGCTCTTCTGACTACTAAGATACACACAAGGCGTTCCAGGGTAAGTATCCCTTATTTGAAATGTTTGCAACCAGATGTGTTTCAGATTTCAGAGTTTTTCAGGTTTTGGAAATATTTGCTTGGATTTTATCAGTTGGGCAGTCCTCCCCCAAATTAGAAATCCAGAGGGCTCCAAAGACCAAAGCTTTTTGAACATCATGTCTACTCTCACAATGTTTCAGATTTTGGAGCATTTCTGTTTTCAGATTTTGATGAGGGATGCTCCACCTGTATCAACCAGCAAAGCCTGAGCTGTAGGAGAGCGGGAGACCATAAAGGAAGAGGTTGCTTTTTTAGACATTAGGTTATTATTACAGTGTCAGTCCCCTGTTTGCTATGGTTATAAATGAAAACCATAGATGGGGTTATTTATTTATTTATTTATTTATTGGTACTGGAGATTGAACTCAGAGGCACTCAATCCCTGAGCCACATCCCCAGCCCTATTTTGTGTTTTATGTAGAGACAGGGTCTCACTGAGTTGCTTAGCACCTCACCATTGCTGAGGCTGGCTTTGAACTCGCGATTCTCCTGTCTCAGCCTCCCTAAGTGCTGGGATTACAGGCTTGAGCTGCTGCGCCCAGCTAGATGGGGTAATTTATGAAAGAGGTTTATTCAGCTCACAATTCTAGAGGCTGGGAGGCCGAGGGACCACATCTATTGAAGCCCTTCTTCCTGGCACGATCTCTCTACAGAGTCCTAAAATGGTGCAGGGCAACACAGGACAAGACAGAACCAAACTGGCTTTTACAGCAGACACACAACAATCCATTAATCCACTGATCCATTAATCCACGAATGGCTTAATCTATTGGTGAGGACAGCTGCCTCATGACCCAACCACCTGGCCAAGGTTTCGCCTGATCCCACCTCTTCATACCTTATGATGGGGATTAAATTTCAACAAGTGTATGGCAAGGACATTCACACTCACAGCACCATCCCCTGCAGCCAGAAGTAAAAGTAGCAGCAAGTGGGGCGGAGGGTGTAGCTCAGGGTAGCATGCGTGGATCCCATGCTCTGGGCCCTGACTTCAGTTCCCAGAAGGAAAAACCAAACATCAACAATAGCAACAACAAATAACAATGAATAAAGGAGGCATCTTGATTCAGTAAGAAATCAGAAGCTGATTTAATAAATAAATGATGTTGGTGTATTTAGTTAGCCACTTGCAAGAAAAAAAAAGTGGAGCTGGGCGCGGTGGCACAAGCCAGTAATCCCAGCACTTTGGGAGGCTGAGACAGGAGAATCGCGAGTTCAAAGCCAACCTCAGCAAAAGCAAGGCGCTAAGCAACTCAGTGAGACCCTGTCTCTACATAAAACACAAAATAGGACTGGGGATGTGGCTCAGTGGTCAAGTGCCCCTGAGTTCAATCTCCAGTACCCCCAAAAAAAGGTTCCTCTAAAAACTAATGTAGGGCTGGAGTTGTAGCTCAGTGGTAGAGCACTTGCCTTGCATGTGTGAGGCACTGGGTTCGATTCTCAGCACCATGTATAAATAAGTAAAATAAAGGTCCATCAACAACTAAAAAGGAAAAAAACCCTATAAATAAAAAACACTAATGTAGATGTTAGAAGTCAGTGGAGTGGTTGGTTATCCTTGTCAGCAGGCAGTGACTAAAAGGGCACAATGGGAATTCCAGGGTGCTAGCGACATTCTTTTTTTTTGGTACTGGAGATTGAACTCAGGAGCACTCGACCACTGAGCCACATCCCCAGCCCTATTTTGTGTTTTATGTAGAGACAGGGTCTCACTGAGTTGCTTAGTGGCTCGCCATTGCTGAGGCTGGCTTTGAACTCACGATTCTCCTGTCTCAGCCTCCCTAAGTGCTGGGATTACAGGCTTGCGCCACCATGCCCAGCTAACAACATTCTATTTCTTGATCTAAGTGCTAAATAAATGAAAACCCACTTAGTATTTGTGTACTTTTTTTTTTTTTTTTTGGCAGAGAACAAACTTAGGGCCTTATACATACTAAATAAGCTCCCTACCACTGAACTACACCCCAGCCCCAGCACCCTGCACTTTTTTGGGGGTGGGGTACTCGAGATTGAACTCAGGACCACTCAACCACTGAGCCACATCCCCAGCCCTATTTTGTATTTTATTTAGAGACAGGGTCTCTCTGAGTTGCTTAGTACCTTGCCGTTGCTGAGGCTGGCTTTGAACTCGTGATCCTCCTGTCTCAGCCTCCTGAACCACTGGGATTACAGGCTTGAGCCACTGCGCTCGGCTACAATCCACCTTTTTAAAGGGTTTTTGGAGACAAGTCTCTCTAAATTGTTTAGGGACTCGCTAAGTTGCTGAGTCTGGCTTTGAACTTACAATCTTCCTGCCTCAGCCTCCTGTGTTGCTGGGATCACAGGTATATGCCACTGTGCCCAGCTTGGAGCTCTAAACGTTTTTAAATAAAACTATTAAAATAGTGGAGAAGGACTGGGAGAATTTGTATAACCTCAGGGCAGAGAATATTTTTTAAGAAAGACTAGAAATTCAGAAGCCATGAAGGAAAAGTTTGACAACAAAAGCCTCATAAAAATAAAAAATTGGGAGCCGGGCGCGGTGGCTCACGCTTGTAATCCCAGCACTTAGGGAGGCTGAGACAGGAGAATCGCGAGTTCAAAGCCAGCCTCAGCAATGGCGAGGTGCTAAGCAACTCAGTGAGACCCTGTCTCTACATAAAACACAAAATAGGGCTGGAGACATGGCTCAGTGGTCGAGTGCCCCTGAGTTCAATC